>SNVD02002961.1:0-16945 GCA_013180625.2 Boswellia sacra | reverse complement strand
CATGTGCTTCATTAATTATTAATTCTCTCAAGGAACATTGAGGAATACACAATTGGTTTGCCTTGAGTAGATAACCATCCTGCAAAACAAATTGGTTAGATAAAAACTCATTACAGTTACTCCATATTTTGCCAAAATTTGGATCATCCTTGTAAAGCTCTTTTAAAACCTAAAACCCAACAACATTCACTTGCATAGAGGTCAGCAAAGAATGTCTTCGGCTTAAGGCATCAGCCACCACATTTTGAACTCAAGATTTATGCTTGATGGTAAAGTTGAAAGCTTGAAGAAACTCTACCCATCTAGCATGTCGAATATTAATCTTCTGTTGGCTGTTGATGAACTTCAAAGCTTCATGGTCAGAATATAGAACAAATGGTTTTGGCAAGAGATTCTGACTCCAATGCTTCAAAGCTCGACAAATAGCATACAACTCTTTGTCATAAGTTGAGTACTTTTTGCGAGATGCATTCAATTTTTCACTAACGAAAGCAATTGGTCTGCGTTCTTGGCTAATAACAGCACCAATACCAATATTGGAAGCATCACATTCAACTTCAAAAACCTTGTTGAAATCTGGAAGTGATAAGATAAGAGCTTCTGTCATCTTCTTTTTAATCAGCTCAAAGCTTCTTTGTGCATCTTTCGTCCAAGTAAAACCATTACCCTTTAAGCATTCAATGATTGGAGCCATTATAGTACTGAATCCTCCAATAAATCGACGATAAAATGAAGCTAACCCGTGAAAACTTTGAATGTTGTGGACTGATGTAGGAATCGGCCAATTCTGAATTGCTTCAATCTTGTTAGGGTCCATCTGAATTCCATCTTTTGAAACCACATACCCCAAGAAAATGAGGCTTTTGGTGAAGAACTCACACTTCTTCAAGTTGGCATAAAGCTTTCCACTTCTCAAGGTGTGAAAAACTTGCTGAAGATGATCCAAGTGATGCTCCTCATCTTTGCTGTACACAAGTATATCATCAAAATATACAACAACAAACTGGCCAATGAATGGTTTAAAGACATGGTTCATCAACCGCATAAATGTACTTGGTGCATTAGATAGGCCAAATGGCATCACCATCCATTCATAAAGGCCATTCTTTATTTTAAATGCAGTCTTCCATTCATCACCAGGTCTCATACGAATTTGATGATAGCCACTTCGAAGATCAATTTTTGAGAAGACAGTAGCACCATGAAGTTGATCAAGAAGGTTGTCAAGCCTCGGAATAGAAAATCTGTAATTAATTGTGATCTTGTTAACAGCCCTACTATCAATGCACATTCTCCAAGAGCCATCCTTTTTAGGCACCAAAATAGCTGGGACAGCACAAGGACTCATGCTTTCCCTCACTAACCCTTTAGTGATAAGCTCATCAACCTGCCATTGTAATTCTTCGTGTTCTGTGGGACTCATTCGATAGGCTGATTTATTTGGCAACACAGCGCCTGGAACAAGATCAATGCAATGTTGTATGTCTCTCATTGGAGGAAGGCCTGGTGGTATCTCATCTGGTACAACATCATGGTATTCTTCAAGAAGATACTTCATCTCCAAAGGCGGTTTGTTACTAACTTCATTTTCTTCTAACAACAATAACATATAAATTTCACTTCCCCTCTCCAACTCTCTTCTACATTCTGTTTGGGTAAGCAAAGCATTTCCCTCCCCTTTAGTAGGTTTAGGAACACCTTCTAACTTTGAAGGACCCAAAATAACTTTGACCCCATCTTTAAAAAATGTATAAGTATTCCTATAGCCATCATGCATTACTCTCCTATCATACTGCCATGGTCTACCAAGAAGTAAATGACAAGCATCCATAGGAACAACATCACACCATATTTCATCTTTATACTTTTTTCCAATAGAAAATGAAACAAGGCAGCGTTTGTTTACCTTGATCTCGTTATCTTTCCGAAGCCATGAAATCTTGTAAGGTTGAGGATGCTTCTCTGTTTGAAGGCCAAGTTTATCAATCATCTCCGTAGACACCACATTTTCAAAGCTGCCACCATCAATAATAACATTGCACACCTTACCATGAGAAGTACATCTGGTATGGAAGATATTTTTGCGAAGCCAATCATCTTCTCGTTCTTGGGCAATATTCAAACTCCTTTGAATAATAAAGAGAGAATCACCTTGATCTGCATAAGTGACTTCCTCTTCATCAGCAAATTCTGGATTACTGAAATTGATCAGGGCATCTGTCTCTATCTCTTCATCACTTTCTTCCTCTACTAGTGTTACAATTTTACGATTAGGACACTCGGAAGCAATATGTCCATAGCCTTGGCATTTGAAACAGCGACGGGAACTAGCATTTGAAGAGCTTTGGGCTTGTTTGGAACTATTACCTTGCTCATTCTTTGAAGAAGCTTTTGGGTTTGTTTTCAGACCTGTTTTAGGCTTAGGATAAGAACTACTGCCGCGATTGGGAGTGCCATCGCGATTAGCAAAACGAGAGTTGCGACCGTGTGCCTCTTTAAGCTGTTTCTCCACTCTAAGAGCAAGCCTACACACATCATTGTAGGACCAGTAGGGTTGCAATTGGACCACATTACAGATTTCAGATCTCAATCCCCCAAGAAAACGTGCTATGGTTTGTTCTTCCGGTTCGGTCAGATCGCATTTCATCATCAAATTATCAAATTCTGCCACATACTCTTCCACAGATAACTCTTTTTGCCTGAAATTGTGAAACTTAAGGAAAACATCTTGCCTGTAATTTTCAGGCAGGAATTTCCTCTTAAGCTCTCTTTTCATTTTCTCCCATGTCAAAATTCGACCTCTGCCCTCTCTTTCTCTTTGTTTCTTCAAATTCTCCCACCATAAAGAAGCATACTTCTTTAGCTTGATTGCAGCAAGCTTGACTTTACGAATTTCAGGCACATTTTTGTATTCAAAAATACGCTCAACCGTATTAAGCCAATCAATGAATTCATCAGGATGCATTCTTCCTTCAAATTCTGGAATGTCAACCTTCACATCAAAATCTTGGAAGAAATGATTTCGTAATTCATGAGGAGGAGGTGGAGTGCTATCACTAGATGCTTCGCTACGCGGATTGTGAAACGGATTATCATCATCATGGACTGCATTTTCCCATTCGTCACCATTTTCACCCCTATCTTCTTGATTTTTCATTACCTCCAAACGTTGTTGGACTTGCTGGAGCTGCCGCCTGAGATCTTCAATGATCAAATCTCGTTCGTCTCTTTGAGGAGGAGGCGGTTGGCTAGTAGAAGCAGCCTTGCGAGTGCGACCAGCCATTGAACCAAAAGCTCTGATACCAAATCTGATACCGGGCTGCTGGATTGTAACAAATCAAGAGAGGATCTTCAAGTTGATAAACAACTCAGCCAATGACTGGAACAAGGATTATGAAACCCAATAAACACTCAAACTAGGGTAACAAGCTCACCACCAAGGTAAACACCAATGGGATACAGAAAATTCACCACCCAAGGATGTAAACAAAGGATACAGGGCTCAAAACTAACTCACCACTCTATGGAATCCACCAAGAGATACAGAGTTAAAGAGAAATCAGTATAAACACTGAAATTCCATTAAAATTCGAATTCCAAACTTCACTGCCTTGAATACACAACTTTAGAGCTTAAATAACTTGGAACAACCCTCCAAGCATAGGTAAAAGACAATAATTAAATGATTTCAACAATTACAGCTCAACTACTACATTGACAACTGATTTATTAACTAAGACTCATAAGTAAACTCATTAGGTAATAAAGCATAACCAACTAAGCTAGAAATTCAAATTCCAACCAACTAAGCAATCAAATTCAAATTCTAGAGTAGACTTTAATGCACCATTAACTATGAACCAGCTGTGAAGAGATAGTCATAGATTCCTGCAGACAACTCCAAATGACACATTGACAAATGTGTTAGAAAGCTGACTTCAAGATCTCTTATAGCCACAAATCTTGACATTTAATTCTCTGCACAGCAATACCAGTTCTTTTACGAAATTATCCCTCATTCTGGTTCATGTGCACTCCTGACCATTGTAACAATTTGCACCCCTTGATGATCTATCATGAATCCATGGATTGCAACACTCCTGTGTCATATAGTATAGGGAATCTGACTAAAAACGACCCTGTTTGCCAGTTTATAAGAAAACTGGATGGGAAGCAAATCCCCGACTCATAGAAGGCGTTTCAGCCGTTACTGGACGTAAAACCAAAGGAAGATGTGAGCCACAATCACAACTACTTGTATATTTGAATGTGTGTTGTTGTTGTAGAATTTTTTTTCTTGTTTCGTTTGATCTGATTATCAATGTTGTTTTTGTGTTGTTGTTGTTTGTTGATTTTGTTTGTTTTAATTTCAAGTTTTCTTTTTGACAAACCATATGACTACCCTATGGCATAAGTACACGTGGGAGACAAGTGTGGAGGTTTTGTCAACCTCCACCGAAAGTGTATCTCCATTTTTTATGCTTCACGTGGGAGACAAGTGTGGGGGTTTTGTCAACCCCCGCCGAAAGTGTATCTCCATTTTCCATGCTTCACGTGGGAGACAAGTGTGTAGGTTTTGTCAAACCTCGCCGAAAGCATATCTCATTTTTTCAAATTTTGGGGCGATAAATCTGCATCAAGCAACCCCCACCGAAATTATGTCCCCATGTGTCAAATTTGAGAGTTTTACGTGTGTATATATCCATTTTGCATATTCTCAAATGTCATTTTATAACCTGTCTTGCTGATGCGTTCGAAACTAGCAAGTATACTAGTCGCACAAGTAATAAAGTGATAAGTAAGATATCGTTCCCACGAGGATTGATTCTAATTGAATTTGTTATTTCCAGCAACAATAAACTAAACAGGGGGGAATTTTTGTTGAATGATTTACTAAATGAAATAAGAATGCAAGTAAAGAATAACAAAACAAAAAGTAAATTTGAATGAAAAATCAATGGGAGAAAGCTGGTTAAGGGATCCTTCTCTACCACAAGATATGGATTTGCGAATTAATTGTAAAATTGTCATCTAATTACAGCATTGAAGTTATCAACTGGAGATAATAACAAGCTCTATTACCCCAATCTTTCCTTACTTTGTTGTTAAATAAAACAAGCTCTTTATTTAATCTCTATCCATTAAACAACCTAGAACAAGCTCTCTGAGTTTAATTCAATGGATGCATTATGATAAGAAAGATAGGTTGATCTAAGCAATAAACACACAGCTCGGATTATTTAACTTAGGTTATATTCTCCAATTGTAATATCTGATCACAATTTTGCTACTAATGATTAGAAATTCAAGACAATTACGGATCAAGATTTCTAGTCTAGCAATAAATCACAACCAGATTATATTCAGTTGGCCACTCAAATACAATCAGCAAGCAATCATAAGCATTAAATATGGGAGAATACAAGCAACTTCAATTAGAGAATTGGATAACAATTCCTTACACAATCAACTTACAAAAACCATATCAGGGGCTTTGAAATCACCCTCAACCAATTCAGATTCAGTTACACATGTTTAAGAACGTGGTAAATACAATACAACATGGAGACATTCCAGAAAATGAAAGGGAAGGGAAAAACTAAGCAAAATTGATGTAATTCTCTTTGGATTGTAGTTCTTCCTCTTTCCAAGCTTCCTTTCTCCTTCAAGAACTCCAAGAGATGAAAGAATTCCAGAGCTGCAGCCTCCACCAAGTTCTCCCCTCTTCAAGTTATGAAAATAAAACCCTAAAATGTGTTTAAATACTCTGATACAGTAACATGCTACAGTGTCCCGTATTATACATGCTACAGTGATGTGTGGAATTACATTTCTACACTTCTTACACTGTTTTGATTACAACTTTTGGTACACTGAATGGATTCATAAACCGTAAATTTCTCCAAAAAGTATACTTCGAGAGCTTTTCAACGGTATATGATATGTCATCGGGTTCATTGTATATCAATACAATTAAATCCGAGAAGATGGTTGACTAGCAGAGGTGAAAATGAAGGGTTTTACTCCATTTTTGTGCAAGTTGCTCCAAAACTCCTACAAACATCAAAACCACACAAAAACATAAAAATACCAAGGAATATAGCAAAGAAACATGGACGAATTGATATGAAAATGATATATAAATAGACACTTATCACTTGCACTTGAATCGCATAATACCTAACGTACATCATTGTCTTGCACAATTTTAGAGCATTTTTAAAAATGGAGAAAACACCAATTCGGTGATTCCAAAATATATGCGTATTTTGTGGATCGCAATTTGGTAAAGATGGAGAGTTTACAACGGCAGCTCTTGATCTTGGTAAGACATTAGCTGCGAGGGGTATTCATTTGATTTATGGAGGGGGTAGTCTTGGGTTAATGGGGTGTGTGTCAACAGCTGCATCCCTAGGGGGGAGCAAAGTTCTCGGCATTGTCCCTAAACCATTAGCTGTATGAGATATCGTAGGCAATACAATTGGGGAATAGTTACAGGTCTCTAGCATACATGAGCGTATTGCACACATGGTTGTTAAGTCCGATGCATTTATAGCTTTGCCTGGTGGTTATGGTACATTAGAGGAGATATTTCAAATCACCTCTTGGGCACAGCTAAACATCCATCGGAAACCCATTGGTTTGTTAAATGTCAATAATTTTTTTGATGGTTTGTTGTCTTTTCTTGATCAAGCAGTAGAAAAAAACTTCATCTCACAGTCGGCGAGGCAAATCCTGGTTACAGCTTCAACTGCAGGTGATGCGTTCGAAACTAGCAAGTATACTAGTCGCACAAGTAATAAAGTGATGAGTGAGATATCGTTCCCACGAGGATTGATTCTAATTAAATTTGTTATTTTTCAGCAACAATAAACTAAATATGGGGGGTTTTGTTGAATGATTAATTAAACTGAATACGAAGGCAAATAAAGAATAACTGATGCGTTCGAAACTAGCAAGTATACTAGTCGCACAAGTAATAAAGTGATAAGTAGATATCATTCCCACGAGGATTGATTCTAATTGAATTTATTATTTTCCAGCAATAATAAACTAAACAGGGGGGTTTTGTTGATTGATTAATTAAACTTAATACGAAAGCAAATGAAGAATAACACAAAGCAAAGTTAAATGGAGTGAAAAATCAATGAGAGACACTTGGTTAAGAGTTCATTCTCTGCCATAAGATATGAATTTGTGAATTAACATAAAATTGTAATCCAATTACAGCATTGAAGTTATCAACCGTAGATAACAACAAACTCTGTTATCCCAATCTTTCCTTACTTTGTTGTTAAATAAAACAAGCTCTTTATTTAATCTCTATCCATTAAACAACCTAGAACAAGCTCTCTGAGTTTAATTCAATGGAGCATTACGATGAGAAAGATAGGTTGATCTAAGCAATAATCACACAAGTTCGGATTATTTAACCTAGGTTGTATTTTCAAATTTCAATCTCTGATCACAATTTTGCTACTAATGATTGGAAATTCATGACAATTACGGATCAAGATTTCTAATCTAGCAATAGACAAAAACAGATTATATTCAGTTGGCCATTCCAAATACAATCAGTAAGCAATCATAAGCATTAGATATGGGAAAATACAAGCAACTTCAATTAGAGAATTGGATAACAATATCTTACACAATCAACTCACAAAATCCATATCAAGGGCTTTGAAATCACCCTCAACCAATTCAGATTTAGTTACACATATTCAATCAGAAAAACAAATACAATACAGAGAAATTCCAGAATTGAAAAAGAAAGAAAGAACTTAGCAAATTCTTTGAAAATCTTCTTTGTAGATGAATCTTATTGGAATTGTAGTTCCTCCTCTGTCAAAATCTTCTTTCTCCTTCAAGAACTCCAAGGGATGAGAGAAATCCAGAAATGCAGCCCCCTCCCACGTTTTCCCCTCTTCAAGTTATGAAAATAAAACCCTAAAATGTGTTTAAATACTCTGCTACAGTGACTTGCTACAGTGACCCGTATTATACATGCTACAGTGCTTGTGGAATTATATTTCTATACATCTCACACTGTTTGATTACAACTTTTGGTACACTGAATGGATTTATAAACCGTAAATTTCTCCAGAAAATAGACTTCGAGAGCTTTCCAACGGTATATAATATGTCATCGGGTTCATTGTATCTCAATACAATTAAATCCGAGAAGATGGTTGACTAGCAGAGGTGAAAATGAAGGGTTTTACTCCATTTTTTGTGCAAGTTGCTCCAAAACTCCTACAAACATCAAAACCACACAAAAACATAAAAATACCAAGGCATATAGCAAAGTAACATGGACGAATTGATATAAAAGTAATACATAAATAGACACCTATCAAATTCCCCCACACTTAGACTTTGCTAGTCCTCGAGCAAATACGACAATATGAAATAAAACTAAACCGAAACAGAATCAACAAAAAAATTAAAACACACAAATGCTTTATCTTGCAAATAGGCCTCAAGATGTGTACTTAATTATAACCCAAGGAAAACTTCAAAATAATGCACTTGATTAAGAATTTCATCTCAAAGATTAGTTTCGCTTCACTTCAATTCCTCAAGTGTGTATGTGTAGAGCCATTCTCACCTAATCACTTGTAACCCAGATGAGTTTATGCATAAAAATGAATCATATTTAATATTGAAGATGTGTGTATAAATGAAATCCATAGGCCTGCTTTTCAAGTCACTCTCCACTAATGTAGACATGCACAACATTAAGGATCAAGTAGGACTTTATTAAGCTTGTAACGTTTGGCTTGGGTGAAGGTATGATAAAGGATAATAATTTGGCTCAAATCACCACAAACACATAAATCATTCAAGACTATGTAGAGCTCAACCCTATAACACAACTTTATTTCAATTCACCAAGTTACTCCCCAAACTTATTTAGAACACTCAATCTTTTTTTTTTTTGTAGAAAACAAAAGAAAACTACACCCCCACACTTTGTTGTTTCATTCTTTTTAAGAAGACTTAAGGGTATAGATCTCTTATTCTTCTTCTTTTGTTTTTTCTTCTTTTTTTTTCTTTTTTTCTTTTTTTTTTATTACACTTCCCCTCCCCCGCACTTAAACAACACATTGTCCTCAATGTGTAACTACGTGGACGATAAGTACAGATTGGCTTTTTTTTTCTTTTTTTTCTTTTTTTTTTTAAAAACATAATAGAACTCACTTGCATTGCTCATGACACATCCCAACCTCATCTAACTTCCCAAAACCAGAACATAGCTCAGAATTTAATTGTGAATGATCTACATGCTCATAGGTAAGGGATAAACTGTTTGGAACAAATTCATTTGAGGGTAGGAAATCTTTTAGTGAGTTAACAAAGAAAAAGGCTTACAGAGGCTCAAATGGGTAACTAGGGATCAATTTCAGTCAAGGTTGGCTATTAAAGCTCAAACGGTCCAAAGATGGCCTAAATCATTTCCCCAATGTTACACAGTCTAGGATTTCGCCTCGAGTGACCATCAAACAAGTTCTAGAATTCATTGAAATCTGAAGAAACATTTAAATTACATAAACTTTTCTAAGTGAACAAATAACTCAGTGATAATAGCTCAGTGCTCAATGTTGCGCAAGGAATCAAAAGCAAAGCGAAAACCAATAAACATTTCAAGCACACAGATCCATGCATCATTTATCATTTTCAAGAGTTATTCTTAATTCAATCATTATCTTATCATCGACCCACAAAATGCAAGAAAAGAGGTACGTGGCGTTGTTACACCTGAATCAAGATTGTATATTTCAACAATCCTTAGGACCAGTAGCCCGCAGACTTAAGGTTTCCAGCCTATATACCTTTATTATGAAAGAAACAAAACAAGAAACAAGACACTTCAAACAACATGAAATAAACAAACTACAGATTTACTGAGAGAGAATGCGTTTCAGGAGTTAAGAAAACCCCATATTCTGCCATTCTCAGGTTTTTTCCACAATGTTTTCTTTTTTTCGAATCGAAACTGATAAAAACAAAAACACACACCAACTCGAAATTACATAAAACTAAACTTACTCAGAAAATAATAAAGTCCAACAAAGCAGCAAACACAAACAAGTCAGTTAGAATGGGTCTAAAAAGTTTAGAAGTTAGCCTCCTTATTCAGCCATTATGGATTGAAGAGATCCAGAATGCGTTTCAAGAGAACTTGAACTTTTTAAGCCAACCACTCTAAAAACCGAGATTAGAAAATATTACCTGGAACGAAAGAAATAACCTGAAAAAGCTCAAAAGAAATAACATGAAAAATCTCAAATAAAACAATAAAAAGAAAGCAAACAAAAACAAAGCAAACCACCAGATAGAGATTACAGATGGAGCGTTAAATCCAGTTTACGCCTCTTATTGCCTTCTCAAAACCAATCTATCCGAGCCATTGTTGAATCAGGCGAATAGACGAATTCTTGTAATTTGTCAATTAAGTCCCCTGCAGTTGAAGCTGTAACCAGGATTTGCCTCGCTGACTGTGAGATGAAGTTTTTTTCTACTGCTTGATCAAGAAAAGACAAAAAACCATCAAAAAAATTATTGACATTTAACAAAACAATGGGTTTCCGATGGATGTTTAGCTGTGCCCAAGAGGTGATTTGAAATATCTCCTCTAATGTACCATAAAAATAACCAACCGGGTTAAAGCTATTAAAATGCATCGGATGACAAACATATGAGCAATACGCATGCATGCTAGAGACTTGTAACTCTTACCTGATGTGTGCCTACGATATCTCGCACAGCTAAGGTTTAGGGATTATGCCGGAGAACTTACTTCCTCCCAAGGATGCAGCTGTCGACACAACCCCATTAACCCAAGACTACCCCCTCCATAAATCAAATGAATACCCCTCGCCGCTAATGTCCTACCAAGATCAAGAGCTGCTGTGGTAAACTCTCCATCTTTACCAAATTGCGATCCGCAAAATACGCATATATTGCGGAATCACCGAATTGGTATTTTCTCCATTTCTACAAGTGCTCTAATCTTGTGTAAGACACGTTAGATATTATGCTTTTCAATTGCAAGATAGGTTATGGAATGACATATGAAAATATGCAAAATGTATATATACACACATAAACTCTCAAATTTTGACACATGGGGACATACTTTCGGTGGGGGTTGCTCGATGCAGATTTATCGGCCCAAGATTTGAAAAAATGAGATATGCTTTCAGCACGGTTTGACAAAACCTACACACTTGTCTCCCACGTGAAGCATGAAAAATGGACATCTATTTTCGGCGGGGTTTGACAAAACCGCCACAATTGTCTCGCACATGAAACATGAAAAATGGAGATACACTTTCGGTGGAGGTTGACAAAACCTCCACACTTGTCTCCCATGTGAAGCATGAAAAGTAGAGATATACTTTCGGCGGAGGTTGACAAAACCTCCACACTCGTTTCCACGTGTGCTTATGACATGGGGTAGTCATCTGGTTTGTCAAAAAGAAAACTTGAAATTAAAACAAACAAAATCAACAAACAACAACAACACAAAAAAACAACATTGATACTCAGATCAAACGAAACATAAGAAAATAACATTCGATAACAACAACACCATCATAAACAAGTTAGTTAGTGATTGTGGCCAACATCTTCCTCTGGTTTACGTTTTCCAGTAAACGGCTGGAAACGCCTCTATGAGTCGGGGATTGCACCTTCCCATCCAGTTTCTTATAAACTGGCAAAACAGGGTCGTTTTTAGTCAGATTCCCTAGACTATAACACTGCAATTCATCACGAAATTGTGTCCATAGATTAAGCAATTCACGCTAAACAAGTCCACAGAATGTGACTCGAGAGTTAACAAAACATTATCCAGCGACTCATTACTCAAACCATTCTTAATAAATGAAAGTTTATCTTCTCTATTCTTGGACGCAAAACCTAATGAACGACAAGTCTGGTTACAATTCATCTAGCACATTTATAACATACTTGTAACCTTTTCGCTCTTCGCCTCTTGGCGTAGTAGCTCTTTCCTAGACCATGCATGTATTTTGCGAGATTAATGTCCGGTTCACCGGACAATCCACCTTGGCTTCAAAACCATCGGATATCCGAGCCCATTAGGAGCATCAATGCCAAAGCTAGTCATCCGTACTTTATAAATTTTAAACACAGCATTTTGATGAAGTGAAGGAAATATTTACGAAGATTCGACCAAAAGATATCGGCATCCATTTGAAGAAGAGAAAAGAGAGATATTACCGATATGCGATCGGTTTTAGGTTTATTTTTCTCCAAGATATGCACGTTTCAAACCTTTGGCGAATGACTTCAACATTCGTTTGGATGTTTCCACAAGCTGCTGCACAAATGAGCTCAAAGCACAGAGTAATCAAATTAAACAAAAGAAAGGAAAAGAAAAGAGCAAAAACGAAACTAAAGACACATAAAAGAGATAAACAACACATAGCAAACAAAAGTAACAAACAAGTAAAAAATATAAAAACAAATGAGACAGATGGCAAAGAGAGATAAAACCTGATCAATTTGAAGGCCTACGAAAGGAATCTCCTCGAGACAAAAAAATCGATCATTATTACCTCATTTTATTTTTATTTTCTTCTTTTTTTTTTCAAAAACATTGGGTTGCCTCCCAATAAGCGCTTGGTTTAACGTCCTCAGCCCGACTTTGGTTCCATCATGGTAGGGTCCAATCTCCGCTGTGCTTCTCTAGTGGGATTGGATCCTTTTTCCAACAAGAATTGGTGCATGCATATGGCTGGGCCTTGGATGTTAGCAATCGTCCACCCAATAGCTGTTTTGTGGTCTATAAGTATTCGGACGAGTTTCTCTTCTTGTATTCGTGCAAGGCCCATTTCTATTATAATTGGCAAAGGATCATTTTCACTCAAGAATCCATGCCTCAAATGATTTGGAAGAAGCTTAAGCTCCAAGGCAGGGGCTGTCATCACAAAAGGAAGAATTTTCTCATTAGATAAAGGAAATTGAATGTACGAAACATCATACCTATTTGTGGTTATTGTTATGGTCTCATCTAAGCTTGCCACAACTTCCTCCATTTCCTTGGACACTTGTATCAAAATTCCTGACTCATTGGAATTTTCTGTCCCTATATGCTCACCACTAGCTACATCCAATCCATTCTTACGAGTTAACTCAAAATATTGTTGTGGCAAAGAATCAATAACGTCAACTGCAAAAACAGAATGTAAGTCACTGGAGCACCTCATTGCCTCAAAAATATTGAAACATATCACCTTGCCATTAAACTCTATGATAAGAGTGCCATAATGAACATCAATCTTGATTCTAGCAGTTTTTGAGAATGGCCTTCCTAAAAGAATCGGTGTTGGATTAGGAGATGTCTCATCCTCTATTTTAAGGACATAGAAGTCTGCTGGGAAAAACAATTGATTCACCTGCACAAGTACATCTTCCACAACTCTTTTGTGATATGCATTAAAATGATCAACAAACTGAATGGTAATACCAGTTTTCACAAAAGTTCCAAGATTTAAAGAAGCATAAATAGAATATGGCATGACATTAATAGATGCTCCTAAATCTAATATAGCTCTTTCAAACTTGGTATTACCAATGGTGCATGGAATGATGAACGACCTGGATCTTTGCATTTTGGAGGAATTTTTCTTTGCAATACAGCTGAAACATCTTCCCCCACACTTAATTTCTCATTTCTTTTTAACTTTCTTTTGCTGGTGCATAACTCCTGAGAGAAATTTGTACAACTAGGGTACTTGCTCAATAGCATCCAGAAGTGGTATATTTACCTCGATTTTGTGAGAAGTTTCCAGGATTCTTGATCTTGTTTCTCCTTCGATTGTGCAAACTACTAGGAAAAGTGGAGGAAGAAACATAGAAGGAATGGGGAGTTATTAGGATTTTACCTGAGAAGTCAGTGTTTTGTTCATGGTGGAAGTGCGGTGTCATCTCCTTCATCCGTTTGTGATTTCTTTGACAGGACATCTAATTGCTCTCCATTTTGCAAAGTTATCGCACAAGAATTCTCTCTTGGATTGATCACCGTTTGACAAGATAATTCTTCTGAGCCTTGGCCTCGAATTTGCTCATGCTAGTGGCCAATTGTCCCATTTGATTTGCCAGGTTTTGGATACTTGCCCCAGTTTCCGGCTGGAATTGCATTGTGTTAGTGGCAAGTGCATTAACAATATCTTCGAGAGACATACCTGAGTTTTGCGAAGCTGGTTGCGGTGCTGGCTGTGGCATTGGTGGTGGTTGCATTTGAAATGGTTGCTGCACTCTAGGTTGATTGAAACTTTGTGGCCGATTTGGTATCACATTTGGAGTGATTGGTTGATGATTCCAGTAACTGAAATTATGTTGATCTTCCATCCAGCATTGTAAGTGCTAGAGAAAGGATCATACCATTGCCTCGTTTGTCCTGGAAATCCACCCATGGCATCGGCTTGTTCCATATATTCTTCTTGTAAAGTTGGATACATGTCGATTGGATGCTCCATCGTAGAATATATCCCAAATTAATAAGATTTTTGCATATCTCCTACAGCCATGTTTTCCACAAGAGAGGTTAGCTCAGAAAGTTGTTGTTCAATGTTCGGAGTGCTTACCTCATTTACTCTCCATGGTACTTGTGGCTCAAATCCGCTACTGAATTGATAGAAGTTTACTGCCATGTTGTCTAAACACAAACAATCAGGAAATAACAATCAAGAATCAGTAGTAAAAACAGAATAACAAATTGATTAGAAAATCAATCCCCGGCAACGGCGCCAAAAACTTGATGCGTTCGAAACTAGCAAGTATACTAGTCGCACAAGTAATAAAGTGATAAGTAGATATCGTTCCCACGAGGATGATTCTAATTGAATTTGTTATTTTCAGCAATAATAAACTAAACAGGGGGTTTTTTGAATTGATTAATTAAACTAATACGAAAGCAAATGAAGATATAAAACACAAAGCAAAGTAATGTAGTGAAAAAAATCAAATGAGAGGAGAGACCACTTGGTTAAGAGTTCATCTCGCCACAAGAATGAATTTGTGTGAATTAACATAGAATTATTGTAATCCAATTACAGCATTAAGTTATCAACGTAGATCACAACAAGCTCTGTTATCCCAATCTTTCTTACTTTGTTGTTAAATAAAACAAGCTCTTTATTTAATCTCTATCCATTAAATAACCTAGAATAAGCTCTCTAAGTTTAATTCAATGGAAGCATTACGATGAGAAAGATAGGTTGTGTTAGCCCTAAGGCTACATGATAATTTTGATGATAACAATACACATTGATTAATTGTGATTTACAAACATGTTTATTTATGTGCAAGAGTAATATCATTGAAATAATTGTCAAATCAAGAAAAGGCTTATTAAAATGAAGTGTTGAAGCTAAGGAGAGGACTACATGTTAAAGACACCAAAGTTTAAGTACAAGGTTTGATTCAAGGAATGTGACACATGAGCAATGTTTAATCAATTGGTCATATATTTCTCTACAAATGCCCAAATTACATGATTCTTAAGCCTTTGGAAAGCTTACTCAATTTATAACATTTCATATGTTTAAAGAAATTCAAATTTTAAGTGTAAGATCGTCCAAATCATCATGCAAGTTGAAAGACAAATGGAAGCAGCTGACATGAGCACCGAATACTCTTTTGGACATATCTTGAACTAGAAAAATCAAAATGACTTGATTCTTACGGCATTAGAAAGATGACTTAATGGGGCACATTTCATATGTTTTGAAGAAATTCAAAATTCAAATGGAAGACCGACATAATTGACATGCAATTCGGTGGACTGACACAGAGAAGAAAAATCAACTCACATGAGCACCGATGGTGTTTTGGCCATATCTTAAGATAGAGATATTCAAATTCTTTGAATCTTAATGTTTTGGAAAGCTTATTCAAATATGAAGATCTTTTATGTTTTGAAGAAATTCAAATTTCAAACGGAAGGCTGACAGAATTATCATTCAACTCGGTGGACTGACACATGGAGGAAAAATCAAGTCACATGAGCACCGAATGGTATTTTGGCCATATCTTGAGCTACAGATATCCAAATGACTTGATTCTTGATGCGTTGGAAAGCTTATTCAAATGTGCAGATCTTTTATGTTTTATAGATTTTCAAATTTCAAACAGAACATTGACAAAAATGGCAGACAATATTACGGTTTTTATGGTGGGCAGAAAATTTGGAGATGGTGTCTTCACTTGATTAAGTTCATCTCATTTGCCTATAAAAGGAGCCATTCTCCCATGCATTCAAGAAGAGCAAGAGAAGCATTTTATCAAGCAAAAAGCAAGAGAAATATCAAGTCTAGAGAGCTTTTATATTATTTATCTACTCTTTGAAGAGAGTTATACTTTTGTTGTAAAAATTATCTTTGTTCTTGTATTGTGGTGAGAGTGAGATATTATTGTAAAAGATAATAGTTATCCTTGAGAGAACTCTTGTTGTGTGTTATCAAGGGTTGAAGGAAGTTGCCTTGGTGAGGTTGTTCATCAAGAAGAACTCTTGGTGTGGTGTTATCAAGGTTTGAAGGAAGTTGCCTTTGTGAGGTTGTTCATCAAGAAGAACTCTTGGTGTGGTGTTATCAAGGGTTGAAGAAAGTTGCCTTGGTGAGGTTTGTTCATCAAGAAGAACTCTTGGTGTGGTGTTATCAAGAGTTGAAGGAAAAAGTCTTGGTGAGGTTGTTCATCAAGCAAGTTGTAAAGATTTCTACAACTTAGTGGAAAGCTTAGCTCGTGGAGCTAGGAGCCCGTGGACGTAGGCAAGGTTTGCCGAACCACGTAAATTGAGTTTGCACTCTCTTTATCCCTTTCCTCTTTACATTTACTTGCACTTGTGATTGTTCATTATTATTATTCTTTTGATTGCATCTTTGATAAAATTCTAATTTCATCTTCTTCACTT
>SNVD02002959.1:0-16820 GCA_013180625.2 Boswellia sacra | reverse complement strand
AGGTCATGTGGTGTCTTCTAAGGAAATTGAAGTGGATAAATCAAAAGTGGAATTAATTTCCCATTTGCCTCCACCAAAAACAGTTAAAGAGGTTCGTTCATTCTTAAGGCATGCTGGATTCTATAGGAGGTTCATAAGAAATTTCAGTGCTATATCTAAACCTCTTTGTAACCTCTTAATAAAAGATACTTCCTTTGAATGGACTCAAGAATGTCAAAATGCCTTTGATACATTAATTGGACTTTTAACAACTGCTCCATTATGCAATCTCCTGATTGGTCCTTGCCTTTTGAACTGATATGTGATGCAAGTGACTATGCGTTGGCTGTCTGGGACAAAGAAAAGAAGGTAAGCCTTATGTAATTCTACTATGCAAGTCGGACTTTAATGATGCACGAAAGAATTACACACAATGAGAAAGAACTACTGCAGTATATTTTGCTTGGACAAAATTTCGATCTTATTATTGGCTCTCCAACAATTGTTACACTGACATGCAGCGTGAGATATTTAATGACTAAAAACAGGATGCAAAACCAGATGATACGGTGGATCTTATTGCTCCAAGAATTCAAAATCACAATAAAGGATAAGAAAGGAGCCGAAAATGTCGTTGCTGATCATCTTTCAAGACTAACGACAGAGACATTAATTGAAACTTCACCTATCAATGATTCTTTTCCTGATGAAATTTTATTTTCTGTTGCTACTGAACCTTGGTTTGCTAACATTGTAAATTTTCTTGCGACAGGGAAAATGCCACCTCATTGGAATGCTCAAGACAAAAGAAAATTTTTAACCGAGGTGAAAAATTTTTACTGGGATGACCCATATCTGTTCAAATATTGTCCAGACAAAATAATGAGAAGATGCATACCCGACAATGAGGTAAGTAGTGTCATTAACTTTTGTCATTTTGAAGCATGTGGAGGATATTTTTCATCTAGAAAAATAGCTGCTAAAATCTTGTAATGTGGATTTTATTGGCCCACCTTATTTAAAGATGCACATGCATTTTGCAAAACGTGTGAAAATTGTCCAAAATTGGGATCCATTTCCAAAAGAAACATGATGCCTTTGAATCCCATTCTTGTTGTTGAAATCTTTGATTGTTGGGGTATTGATTTTATGAGACCCTTTCCACCGTCATTTGGTTTTGTGTATATCCTTGTTGCAGTAGACTATGTTTCAAAATGGGTCGAGGTAACTCCATGTCGAAACAATGACCACAAAACAGTTGTCAAATTCTTGAAAGAGAATATCCTGAGTAGATTTGGAATTCCTCGAGCCATTATTAGTGATAGGGGTACGCATTTTTGTAATAAACCATTTGAAACCTTAATGAAGAAATATGGAATAACCCATAAAATTTCTGCACCTTATCACCTACAAAGAAGTGGACAAGTTGAATTAGCTAATAGGGAGATAAAACAGATCCTAGAAAAAACGGTTAACCCAAATCGTAAAGATTGGTCTTTAAGACTTAATGATGCACTCTGGGCTTACTGAACTGCTTTCAAAACATCATTGGGAATGTCTCCTTATAGATTAGTTTATGGAAAACCTTGTCACTTGCCAGTGAAAATTGAACATAAAGCTTATTGGGCCATTAAAACATTTAACACAAACTTGAATGATGCTTGCAAGTTACGAAAACTCCAACTGAGTGAACTTGAAGAAATCAGGAATGAGGCTTACGAAAATTCTAAAATCTACAAAGAAAAAATGAAGGTTTTTCATGACAAAATTTATTGTTAGAAAATCTTTTGAACCTTCACAAAAAGTTCTTTTGTATGATTCAAGGTTGCATTTATTTCCTGGTAAACTTCGGTCACGTTGGACTGGGCCTTTCATTGTTAAAAATGTTTTCCCTCATGGAGCAGGTGAAATTGAGAACCCAAAGAATGGTCATGTGTTTAAAGTTAATGGACAACGGTTAAAACCATTCTTTGAAAATTTTGCCCAAAACGAAGAGTCCATTGCTTTAATCGATCCTTTTTAAGGATTGATTTTTCCCGGTCAAGTGGCGGATAAGGTACTCCGTGACATTTAAAGTCGGTTTTTCAGTTCCCTAAAAACTGTTGCTCACCTTACATCCATTTTCTTTTCTTCTCTCTCATTTTTTTCACATGGATACCATTCTCTCAAAATTGCACAAACATTTTCCCTCTCTTCCTCAAAATGATTTGCTTAAAATTTATAAAGCTCGTGCAGAAAGACTAAGGTTGTTGATGCATAAAGGTATTCCTGCTGATTTAAGATGGTTAATTGAAGCCAAGGTTCGATTTTCCTATGAATTTTCAGATAATCTTGTGTCTCACATGCCAGGTATGGGAAAAAGCTCTTACGCCAAAAAGCGAAGAGCAAAAAGGTTACAAGTTTGTACCAGATGTGCAAGATGGACTTGTAACCAGCGTTGACGCTCCTTGGGATATTTGTCTAACAATCGAGAGGATAAACTACAGTTCATCAAGAATGGACTGAGTAAGGAGTCTTTGGATGATATCCGAACGACTCTTGAGACGCATTCTTGTGGACTTGTGCAGCAGTGAAATTTTTAATTTGTGGACACAATTCCGCGATGAGCAGGAACGCTATAGTCTTGGGAATCTGACTCAAAACGACCCTGTTTGCCAGTTTATAAGAAAAATGGATGGGAAGCATATCCCCAACTCATAGAAGGTGTTTAAGCCATTTTTGGACGTAAAACCAGAGGAAGATGTGAGCCACAGTCACAACTACCTGTACATATGCATGCGTGCCATCATTTTTGAATTTTAATACCTCATAGCTGTCATTTTTTAATTTGTATCTTTTGTTTGACTTATGGTGTCTTATTTCATCATCTTTGAATTTTTATGCATTATTGTCAAATTTTTCAACAAACAATCGAGCTTCCTAGATAGATATCATCATTAGCATACCTTTTTGCACTCCATAAATACCACATGTCTTGTTCTCTTCTACACACATAGTTAGAGAGTTACATAGACATGGAGGGAACTTCAAAACGTCGAATCCAAAGGATATGTGTGATAGGTGTCTAATCATATATCATTTTCATATCAATTCGTCCATGTTTCTTTGCTATATTCCTTGGTATTTTTATGTTTTTGTGTGGTTTTGATATTTGTAGGAGTTTTGGAGCAACTTGCACAAAAATGGAGTAAAACCCTTCATTTTCACCTCTGCTAGTCAACCATATTCTCGGATTTAATTGTATTGATATACAATGAACCCGATGACGTATCATATACCTTTGAAAAGCTCTCGAAGTCTACTTTTTGGAGAAATTTACAGTTTATGAATCCATTCAGTTAACTGAAAGTTGTAATCAAAACAGTGTGAGAAGTGTAGAAATGTAATTCCACACATCACTGTAGCATGTATAATACGGGACACTGTAGCACGTTACTGTAGCAGAGTATTTAAAAACATTTTAGGGTTTTATTTTGATAACTTGAAGAGGGGAGAACGTGGTGGAGGCTGCAGCTCTGGAATTTTTCATCTCCTGGAGTTCTTGAAGGAGAAAGGAAGCTTGGAAAGAGGAAGAACTACAATCCAAAGAGAATTACATCAAATTTGCTAAGGTTTTCCCTTCCCTTTCATTTTCTGGAATGTCTCCATGTTGTATTGTATTTACCACGTTCTTAAACATGTGTAACTGAATCTGAATTGGTTGAGGGTGATTTCAAAGCCCTTGATATGGTTTTCGTGAGTTGATTGTGCAAGATATTGTTATCCAATTCTCTAATTGAAGTTACTTGTATTCTCCATATTTAATGCTTATGATTACTTGCTGATTGTATTTGGGTGGCCAACTGAATATAATCTGGATATTGTCTATTGCTAGATTAGAAATCTTGATCCGTAATTGTCTTCAATTTCTAATCATTAGTAGCAAAATTGTGATCAGAGATTGCAATTGGAGAATACAACCTAAGTTAAATAATCCGAGCTTGTGTGTTTATTGCTTAGACCAACCTATCTTTCTTATCGTAATGCATCCATTGAATTAAATTTAGAGAGCTTGTTCTAGGTTGTTTAATGGATAGAGATTAAATAAAGAGCTTGTTTTATTTAACAACAAAGTAAGGAAAGGTTGGGGTAATAGAGCTTGTTATTATCTACGGTTGATAACTTCAATGCTGTAATTAGATGACAATTCTACAATTAATTCGCAAAATCCATATCTTGTGGTAAAGAAGGATTCCTTAACCAGCTTTCTCCCATTGATTTTTCATTCAAATTTACTTTCTGTTTTGTTATTCTTTACTTGCATTCTTATTCATTTAGTAAAACATTCAACAAAAATCCCCCCCTGTTTAGTTTATTGTTGCTGGAAATAACAAATTCAATTAGAATCAATCCTCGTGGGAACGATATCTTACTTATCACTTTATTACTTGTGTGACTAGTATACTTGCTAGTTCGAACGCATCAAGTTTTTGGCGCCGTTGTCGGGGATTGATTTTCTAATCGATTTGTTATTTTGTTTTCATTTTTGATTCATATTTTCTTTGTTTTTCTTTTCTGATTGTTTGTGTTTAGACAATATGGCAGTAAACTTCTATCAATTCAGTAGCGGATTTGAGCCACAAGTACCATGGAGAGTAAATGAGGTAAGCACTCCGAACATTGAACAACAACTTTCTAAGCTAACCTCTCTTGTGGAAAACATGGCTGTAGGAGATATGCAAAAATCTTATGAATGTGGGATATATTCTACGATGGAGCATCCAATCGACATGTATCCAACTTTACAAGAAGAATAATGGAACAAGCCAATGCCATGGGTAGATTTCTAGGACAAACGAGGCAATGGTATGATCCTTTCTCTAGCACTTACAATGCTGGATGGGAAGATCAACATAATTTCAGTTACTGGAATCATCAACCAACCACTCCAAATGTGATACCAAATCGGCCACAAGGTTTCAATCAACCTAGAGTGCAGCAACCTTTTCAAATGCAACCACCACCAATGCCACAACCAGCACCACAACCAGCTCCAGAAAACTCAGGTATGTCACTCCAGGATATTGTTAATGCACTGCCACTAACACAATGCAATTCCAGCAGGAAACTGGGGCAAGTATCCAAAACCTGGCAAATCAAATGGGACAATTGGCTACTAGCATGAGCAATTTCGAGGGCCAATGCTCAGAAAAATTATCTTCTCAAACGGTGATCAATCCAGGGAGGACTGTTAGTGCGATAACTTCACAAGGTGGAGAGCAATTAGATATCTTGCCACAGGAAATCCAAACGATGAAGGAGATGACACCACTTCCACCATGAACAAACATTGATTCTCAGGGAATACCTAACCCTCATTCCGTCATATGTTACTCCTCCACCTTTTCCTAGCAGATTTGCAAAATCAAGGAAGGAGGAACAAGAACAAGAAATCATGGAAACTTTTCGCAAGATCGAGGTAAACATACCACTTCTGGATGCTATCAAGCAAGTGCCTCGTTATGCAAAATTTCTCAAAGAGTTATGCACCAACAAGAGGAAGTTGAAAGGAAATGAGAAGGTAAGTGTGGGGGAAAATGTTTCAGCTGTATTTCAAAGAAAAATTCCTCCGAAATGCAAAGATCCAGGTACGTTCACCATTCCATGCACTATTGGTAATACCAAGTTTGAAAGAGCTATGTTAGATTTAGGAGCATCTATTAATGTCATGCCAGATTCTATTTATGCTTCTTTAAATCTTGGACCTTTTGCGAAAATTGGTATTACCATTCAGTTTGCTGATCATTTTAATGCATATCACAAAAGAGTTGGGGAAGATGTGCTTGTGCAGGTGAATCAATTGGTTTTTCCAGCAGACTTCTATGTCCTTAAAATAGAGGATGAGACATCTCCTAATCCAACACCGATTCTTTTAGGGAGGCCATTCTCGAAAACTGCTAGACTCAAGATTGATGTTCATTATGGCACTTTGACCATAGACTTTGATGGCAAGGTGATATGTTTTAATATTTTTGAGGAAATGAGGTACTCTAATGACTTACATTCTGTGTTTGCAGTTGACGTTATTGATTATTTGCCACAACAATGTTTTGAGTTAACTCGCAAGAATGGAGTGGATGTTGCTATTAGTGAAAACATAAGGATAGAAAGTTTCAAAGAACCAAGAAAGCTGATACAAGTGTCTAAAGAAGTGGAGGAAGCTGTGACAAGCTTGGATGAGACTAGAGCTATCACCACAAATAGGTATGATGTTTAGTACATTGAATTGCCTTTATCTAATGAGAAACTTCTTCCTTTTGTGATGAAAGCCAATACCTTGGAGCTTAAGTCACTTCCAGATCATTTGAATCATGGATTCTTGGGTGAGAATGATACTTTACGAGTTACAATGGAAATGGGCCTTGCACGAATACAAGAAGATAAACTCGTCCAAATACTTACAGATCACAAAATAGCTATTGAGTGGACAATTGTTGAAATCCAAGGCCCATCCATATGCATTGACCGTATCTTGTTAGAAGAGGGATCCAAGCCCATTAGAGAAGCACAATGGAAATTGGATCCTCCCATGATGGAACCAACGTCGGGCTGAGGACGTTAAACCAAGCGCTTATTGGGAGGCAACCCAAGTTTTTGAAAAATAAAAAAAGAAGAAAAGAAAAATAAAATGAGGTAATAATGATCGATTTTTGTGTCTCGAGGAGATTCCTTTTGTTGACCATCAAATTGATCAGGTTTTATATCTCTTTGCCATCTGTCTCATTTGTTTTTATATTTTTTACTTGTTTTTTACTTTTGTTTGCTATTGTGTTGTTATCTCTTTTATGTGTCTTTAGTTTCGTTTTTGCTCTTTTCTTTTCCTTTCTTTTGTTTAATTTGATTACTATGTGCTTTGAGCTCATTTGTGCAGCAGCTTGTGGAAACATCTAAACGGAAGCTGAAGCCATTGCCCGAAGGTTTGAAACATGCACATCTTGGAGAAGAACAGACTCAATCGCATTATCGGTAATATCTCTCCTTTTCTTCTCTTCAATGGATGCTGAAATCTTTCTATCAAACCTTCGTAAATATTTCCCTTCACTTCCTCAAAATGCTGTGTTTAAAATTTATAAAGTAGGGATGACTAGACTTTGGGCATTGATGCTCCTAAATGTGCCTGCTGATATCCGATGGCTTATCGAAGCCAAGGTGAGATTGTCCGGTGAGCCGGACATTAATCTCGCAAAATACATGCCTGGTCTAGGAAAGAGATACTACGCCAAGAGGCGAAGAGCAAAAAGGTTACAAGTATGTTATAAATGTGCTAGATGGAATTGTAACCAGACTTGTCGTTCATTAGGTTTTTGGTCCAGGAATAGAGAAGATAAACTTTCATTTATTAAGAATGGTTTGAGTAATGAGTCGCTGGATAATGTTTTGTTAACTCTCGAGTCACATTCTTGTGGACTTGTTCAGCGTGAATTGCTTAATCTATGGACACAATTTTCGTGATGAATTGCAGTGTTATAGTCTAGGGAATCTGACTAAAAACGACCCTGTTTGCCAGTTTATAAGAAAACTGGATGGGAAGCAAATCCCCGACTCATAGAAGGCGTTTCAGCCGGTACTGGACGTAAAACCAGAGGAAGATGTGAGCCACAATCACAACTACTTGTATATTTGAATGTGTGGTGTTGTTGTCGAATTTTATTTTTTTCTTGTTTCGTTTGATCTGATTATCAATGTTGTTTTTGTGTTGTTGTTGTTTGTTGATTTTATTTGTTTAATTTCAACTTTTCTTTTTAACAAACCATATGACTACCCCATGTCATACGCACACGTGGAGACGAGTGTGGAGGTTTTGTCAACCTTCGCCGAAAGTATCTACTTTTCATGCTTCACATGGGAGACAAGTGTGGCGGTTTTGTCAAACCCCACCGAAAATGTATTTCCATTTTTCATGCTTCACGTGGGAGACAAGTGTGTAGGTTTTGTCAAACCCCGCCGAAAGCATATCTCATTTTTCAAATCTTGGGGCGATAAATCTGCATCGAGCAACCCCCACCGAAAGTATGTCCCCATGTGTCAAAATTGAGAGTTTTATGGGTGTATATATACATTCTGCATATTTTCATATGTCATTCCATAACCTGTCTTGCAATTGAAAAGCATAATATCTAACGTGTCTTACACAAGATTAGAGCACTGTAGAAATGGAGAAAACACCAATTCGGCGATTCCGTAATATATGCGTATTTTTTGGGGGGGGGGTGTGGGTGGGGTGGGTGGTTTTGGGGGGGGGGACGATCGCAATTTGGTAAAGATGGAGAGTTTACCACAGAGCTCTGATCTTGATAGGACATTAGCTGCGAGGGGTATTCATTTGTTTATGGAGGGGGTAGTCTTGGGTTAATGGGGTGTGTGTCGACAGCTGCATCCTTGGGAGGAAGTAAAGTTCTCGGCATTATCCCTAAACCATTAGCTGTGCGAGATATCATAGGCAACACAATGGGGAAGAGTTACAGGTCTCTAGCATGCATGAGCGTATTGCACATATGGTCATTAAATCTGATGCATTTATAGCTTTGCCCGGTGGTTATGGTACATTAGAGGAGATATTTCAAATCACCTCTTGGGCACAGCTAAACATTCATAAAAAACCCATTGGTTTGTTAAATGTCAATAACTTTTTTGATGGTTTATTATCTTTTCTTGATCATAATCAAACGATTTTTCAGAGAAAGTATAAATTGTACATTTACTAACCACACATAGTTATTATCTACTCCGCTGACTCCCCCCTTCCGGCTAAATCATCCACCTGTCTGACAGACTCTTATATAGCGTCCAGCGGTATGTTGCATATGCCACTAACACTTACCAAGAATTCGTCTATTCCCCTGATCCAACAATGGCTCGGATAAATTGGTTTGGAGAAGGCAACAAAAGGCGTCAACTGGATTTAACCCTCCATCTGTAATCTCTATTTGCTGGTTTGCTTCGTTTGTGTTTGCTTTCTTTTTAGTGTGTTTATTTGAGATTTTTCATGTCGTTTCTTTTGAGCTTTTTCAGGTTATTTCTTTCGTCCCAGGTAATATTTTCTAATCTCGGTTTTTAGAGTGGTGGCTTAAAAAGTTCAAGTTCTCTTGAAACGCATTCTGGATCTCTTCAATCCATAATGGCTGAATAAGGAGGCTAACTTCTAAACTTTATAGACCCATTCTAACTGACTTGTTTGTGTTTGCTGATTTGTTGGACTTTATTATTTTCTGAGTAAGTTTAGTTTTATGTAATTTCGAGTTGTTGTGTATTTTTGTCTTTATCAGTTTCGATTCGAAAAAAAAAACATTGTGGAAAAACCTGAGAATGGCAGAATATGGGGTTTTCTTAACTCTTGAAACGCATTCTCTCTCAATAAATCTGTAGTTTGTTTATTTCAGGTTGTTTGAAGTGTCATGTTTCTTGTTTTGTTCTTTCATAATAAAGGTATATAGGCTGGAAACCTTTATTCTGCGGGCTACTGGTCCTAAGGATTGTTGAAATATACAATCTTGACTCAGGTGTAACAACGCCACGTACCTCTTTCTTGCATTTTGTGGGTCGATGATAAGATAATGATTGAATTAAGAATAACTCTTGGAAAATGATAAATGATGCATGGATCTGTGTGCGTGAAATGTTTATTGGTTTTCGCTTTGCTTTTGATTCCTTGCACAACATTGAGCAATGAGCTATTATCACTGAGTTATTTGTTCACTTAGAGAAAGTTTATGTAATTTAAATGTTTCTTCAGATTTCAATGAATTCTAGAACTTGTTTGATTGTCACTCGAGGCGAAATCCTAGACTGTGCAACATTGGGGAAATGATTTAGGCCATCTTTGGACAGTTTGAGCCTTAATAGCCAACCTTGACTGAAATTGATCCCTAGTTACCCCTTTGAGCCTCTGTAAGCCTTTTTCTTTGTTAACTCACTAAAAGATTTCCTAACCTCAAAAGAATTTGTTCCAAACAGTTTATCCCTTACCTATGAGCATGTAGATCATTCACAATTAAATTCTGAGCTATGTTCTAGTTTTGGGAAATTAGAGGAGGTTGGGATGTGTCATGAGCAATGCAAGTGAGTCCTATTGTGTTTGAAAAAAAAAAAGCCAATCTGTACTTATCGTCCACGTAGTTACACATTGAGGACAATGTGTTGTTTAAGTGTGGGGGAGGGGAAGTGTAATAAAAAAAAAAAGAAAAAAAAGAACAAAAAAGAAAAAAAAGAACAAAAGAAGAAGAATAAGAGATCTATACCCTTAAGTATTCTTAAAAAGAATGAAACAACAAAGTGTGAGGGTATAGTTTTCTTTTGTTTTCTGCCAAAAAAAAAAAAAGATTGAGTGTTCTAAATAGGTTTGGGGGAGTAACCTAGTGAATTGAGATGAAGTTGTATTATAGGGTTGAGCTCTACATAGTCTTGAATGATTTATGTGTTTGTGGGTGATTTGAGCCAAATTATTATCCTTTATCATACCTTCACCCAAGCCAAACATTACAAGCTTAATAAAGTTCTACTTGATCCTTGGTGTTGTGCATGTCTACATTAGTGGAGAGTGACTTGAAAAGTAGGCCTATGGAGTTCATTTATACACACATCTTCAATATTAAATATGATTCAGTTTTATGCATAAACTCATCCGGGTTACAAGTGATTAGGTGAGAATGGCTCTACAAACACACACTTGAGGAATTGAAATGAAGCGAAACTAATCTTTAAGATAAAATTCTTGATCAAGTGCATTATTTTGAAGTTTTCCTTGGGTTATAATTAAGAACAATCTTTGAGGCCTATTTGCAAGTTGAAGCATTTGTGTGTTTTAATTTTTCTTTGATTCTGTTTCGGTTTAGTTTTGTTTCATATCATTTTAGTTGCTCGAGGACTAGCAAAGTCTAAGTATGGGGGAATTTGATAGGTGTCTATTTATGTATTACTTTTATATCAATTCGTCCATGTTTCTTTGCTATATCCTTGGTATTTTTATGTTTTTGTGTGGTTTTGATGTTTGTAGGAGTTTTGGAGCAACTTGCACAAAAATGGAGTAAAACCCTTCATTTTCACCTCTGCTAGTCAACCATCTTCTCGGATTTAATTGTATGATATACAATGAATCTGATGACATATCATATACCGTTGAAAAGCTCTCGAAGTCTACTTTTTGGAGAAATTTACGGTTTATGAATCCATTCAGTGTACCGAAAGTTGTAATCAAAACAGTGTAAGAAGTGTAGAAATGTAATTCCACACATCACTGTAGCATGTATAATACGGGACACCTGTCTCTTATACACATCTAGATGTGTATAAGAGACAGCATTTTAGGGTTTTATTTTCATAACTTGAAGAGGGGAGAACGTGGTGGAGGCTGCAGCTCTGGAATTCTTTCATCTCTTGAAGTTCTTGAAGGAGAAAGGAAGCTTGAAAGAGGAAGAACTACAATCCAAAGAGAATTACATCAAATTTGCTAAGTTTTTCCCTTCCCTTTCATTTTCTGGAATGTCTCCATGTTGTATTGTATTTACCACGTTCTTAAACATGTGTAACTGAATCTGAATTGGTTGAGGGTGATTTCAACGCCCCTGATATGGTTTTTGTAAGTTGATTGTGCAAGAAGTTGTTATCCAATTCTCTAATTGAAGTTGCTTGTATTTTCCCATGTCTAATGCTTATGATTGCTTGCTGGATTGTATTTGGGTGGCCAACTGAATATAATCTGGATATTGTCTATTACTAGACTAGAAATCTTGATCCGTAATTGTCTTGAATTTCTAATCATTATAGCAAAATTGTGATCAGAGATTGCAATTGGAGAATATAACCTAAGTTAAATAATCCGAGCTTGTGTGTTTATTGCTTAGATCAACCTATCTTTCTTATCATAATGCATCCATTGAATTAAAATCAGAGAGCTTGTTCTAGTTTGTTTAATGGATAGAGATTAAATAAAGAGCTTGTTTTATTTAACAACAAAGTAAGGAAAGATTGGGGTAATAGAGCTTGTTATTATCTACGGTTGATAACTTCAATGCTGTAATTAGATGACAAGTCTACAATTAATTCGCAAATCCATATCTTGTGGTAGAGAAGGATCCCTTAACCAGCTTTCTCCCATTGATTTTTCATTCAAATTTACTTTCTGTTTTGTTATTCTTTACTTGCATTCTTATTTCATTTAGTAAAGCATTCAACAAAAATCCCCCCCGTTTAGTTTATTGTTGCTGGAAATAACAAATTCAATTAGAATCAATCCTCGTGGGAACGATATCGTACTTATCACTTTATTACTTGTGCGACTAGTATACTTGCTAGTTTCGAACGCATCAATGTGTATTATGTGGATCTCGACCAGGTAAAAAGTGAAAAGTTAGTAGAAGTACGGAATTATCTTGTTAGGCTATGGATGAAGAAAAGATTCATGGTTATGGGGGAGGAGCCTAGGGTAACGGGGTGCGTTATCAACAGAGCCCATGTAGGAGAGTCAAGGGCTAGGGAGTTATTCCTAAAGCTTTGGCTATAGAAAGCATTGTTGAAAAAACGGTTGGGCATGAGTTACAAGTCTCCTCTATGCATGAACGCATGGCACATATGCTCATCAATTCAGATGCTTTTATTGCTTTACCACGTGGCTTTGGTACCCTCGAAGAAATTTTTCAAATTGTCTCTTGGGCCAAACTGAATCTCCATAAAAAACCCATGGGTTTGTTGAATGTTAACAATTTCTTTGATCCTTTAATAAGTTTTGTTGATGCAGCTGTAGAACAAAATTTTATCCCTGATTCGGCGAGATAGATCCTTGTTTCTGTCAATTCTCTGGAGTTGAGTTACTGACAATTCAAGAAGTTGAGGTATGAACCTTGACCAGTAGTACTCAATAATTGGGCAGGAGGGCAAAACAAAAAGTGCAAAATTGGATCTGAATCTCCGTTTGTAATTCTTTTCTTGTCTTTTATTTTATTTTATTTTTAGCATGTTATGTTATGAGTCTTTCAGGTCAACTCTCTTGAATAACAGAAGCTTCAGGTAATGTCTCCTATACTTTATCTCTCTACATTTAAACACTGAGGACAATGTTTCATTTGGTTGGGGGGGAAGGATAGTCGACATAAGTGTGTCTTGAATTTCCTTTTCCTATTAAAAAAAAAGTGAGTTAGTAATTAGATTCAGAGTGCGATGTAAGGAGTTCAAATCCTATTGAGACGCATTCTGAGTCAGGAATGGTAGAATAAGGAGGATCAGTTTGAACTCTTGAAACCCATTCTAACCAATTTGTCATTTCATTTTGATTTTGTGAACTCATTCTAGCTAACTTGATATTATTTAGTCTTGATTTTTGAATTTTATAACAAGGAGGTCTTATTCATTTCACTTTGAATTATTCAAATTTATGAACTCTCATAACCTTATCATTTAAAAAATTATGTGCTTATGTACTCGCTAAGCAAGTATTCATGAACCTTTCTTCACACACACACATACCTTGATGCATGATTGTGGGTGGCAAAATGAAATGTTGTAATATTGAGTTCTTTTGTTTTGTTTAGGATAACAACAAAAAGGAAGGGGAAAGTTAAAAAAAAAAAAAGCAAAAAAAAAGTGAAAAAAAAAGGAAGAGAAAGCAATTGTGGATAAGTTTGGTCTCGTAGCCTCCTTAATTCGAGCAATTAAGCCCGAGGGGTGCCTCAACACCTAATACCCCAAGACCAACTGGTTTGGGGGCTATTGGCCCAAAGCTCGCTACATGGATTAAGGAGAAAGCTTAATGGGATTGAACATTGCACTATCCACGAGTTTCTAAGCAAAAATAAAGCATCGGCAACCCGAGTCGTTAAGCTCGTAGGGGTGTCGTAACACCTAATGCCCTAAGGCCAACTGGTCTGGGAGCCATTAGCCTAAGGCTCGCTACATGGGTTAAAGATGCATTCTTTAAAAAAAAAAACACATATATATAAAATAAATGAATGCCCCCTACCTACAGTTGTTAGCCTTAACAAATATTAGAACCGATATGGCTTCTTTCTAATAAGCCCCATAGTCATGTGTCGACTGAGCACAAAAAGAAGGTTTATTGATATCTTGATTGAAGGGTATATGAGTCATAAAATAAAATAAAATAAAAAGGTTGAGAGTTTGTTTATTTGGATAAACTCAAGGAGAGTGCAATAATGACCACCTTGGATGTAAAATTCTATAAATCACTTCTAAATAATAACGCTTTAATTGCTAGGGACTAGCAATAAGCTGGGTGGGGGGTGTGATGAACACTTAAATATGTATGCTTAATAAGAGTTTAATTCATCATATTGCATTAATAGTGTCATTAAATTCCTCAACTTAAGCATGTTTATAGTCTTTGCATCTTTGAAATTAAGTTTCTCTTAATTTTGGTTTTGTTACAGGTTCGGTAAAATGGGCATAACTTTCTATTTATAGATCAGAATGGTGCAAATATCAATGTTCTAGAAAGCTGATTAAATTATCTAAAAGATTTCATCTCACAAGGATCATCAAATTCGGGCTCTTACTAGATCAAAAATGGGCTTGAAGTGAAACCATTTGCAGATTCAGTCCAGCCTGACCATGCCTCAGTATGTTTTGGGGGGGGGGGGGGGGGGGGGGGGGGGGGAACCCCCCAATTTATTTTTTTTTTTTGTTTGTTTTTTTTTTTTAAAATCTCTCAAAATACATATCCAAATTGTGCAAATCAATATGTTCTAGAAAGCTGAGGGAAATATCTACAAATTTCATGAAGACATGTGATTAAAATTCACAACATTTCGATGTCAAAATTGATGGTCAAAGTCGGTACCTAATGATCCCAATTGTCAAAGATATTTACAACTAATATTTGACAATTATGCCCTTGTAATTTGACAAGTTTGCCCCTGGATGTATCTATAAATAGAGGGGTCTTGTGACCATGAGGGCCATCTTGGCCTTTGCTGGGAAACTGTATTCGTATTGTGTTTTGTGTGTTTATGTTATTAATGAATTTCCTTTTTCTTGCATTTTATTTTCTTTCTATTATAATGTTCTTCTAATTTCTCTTTTGATAAGGTGAAAGGGTGAAACCCTTGATATGAGAATAAGGATTCTCTAACCATTGGTATGTGCTTAATAATCGTAATCTTGTATTGTTTATTTTATGTGATTTATATTTATTTTCTTAATCAATCTTGACACCACTCGTAAAGTGGAGGTCTTGATCCATTGTAGACAATCCTTGGCACATCAAATGCTTGGATCCTTCCTAGATGTCGTATGGTTTTTCCTTACCGACACGAATCTAGTTAGGAAAGCTTGATTTGTTGTCGACATATGGAGATTGGCACATTGGATGCTTGAACCCATTTACAAGTAGTGGTATAAATATTGGTAAAGAAACAAATATAATTCATATAATTAAAATGGGTTGTTTATCCTTATTTGAAATATCAAGGGCGGATCCCCTAACCTTAGCTTTAATTATTATTGTGTTAATTTCTCTTGTGTTCATTTATTGTTTATGAACTTGCTCTTTTCTTATATTTGTTGATATTATCTTGTCATCTCCGTGAATCATCCATATCATATTTGCTTACTTATAGTTTGTAGCGCTAAAATTCCCTTCCTCGTGGATCGACCCCAGACTCACCGGGTTTGTTACTTTGACACTCCTATACTTGGGAGACAATCCTTTTTCGGATGTGTCAACTATCCTTTATGAAATACCAATAATTGAAGCTATGTGTGATTTACTGTGTTACCCCTCCAATTATATCTTGAGCCCTTGATATAAAACTTTGTAAAACTATCAATGTGGTATTCTGTAATCCTTTCAAGGTCATGAATTCCATATTTATGGTAAAGTGTCTACTAGCATACAGATCTTACAATCCTAACTAGCCAAGATATTGAACTTACTCTTTTATATCTCACTTTTTATTCTAGTTAAAGACCACAGCCTATATATTAGAGATATATTACCCACTTAGGATTAAGGTAGGAATGCCTTTAGTGCTAGATTGTGATAATTTACATTCAGTTATGATATTTCCACCAAATGTTGTAATTTCGCGTGGTCTGTGTTCGATGCATTCATTAATCTATTAATATCTTTATAAATGGTTAGAGACTTATCATTTCTCCATTTAATACAAACAACAGTACAACCGTGTAACAAAGCGCGGACAAAGTTTCCACTTTAAATGGTTAGAGACTTACCATTTCTCAATTTAAGACAAACAACACTACAACCTTGTAACAAAGTGCCCAGCTTTGTTTATAGGTTGTGAACTAGTGTCGATCTATGATAAAGTTCTATGTCTCATATATATCTCATATACAGAACTTTATCAATGCATAAGCTCTGAGCCTTTAGTCATTGATGCAGTTAAACTTGGGTAATTTGTAAATAATAACTTTTATTCATTTATAACAATAATGTTTATATATTACAAAAAAAAAACTTACGTAGTCTTAGGATAGATCTCTAACAAAGTAACCCATCATCCTCGAACACTCAACCTTGGGAACCAAAGCAATCCTAGTAGTATTAACACACCTAGGCATGGTACAAGTAGTGAAGAAATGTCTCATGATAGCTCTAAACTCCACACTAATAATCCCCCAAGCCCTCTTAAAAAATAGAGAGGTGTACCCATCTAGCCCAAGAGCTTTATCATCAGGAATCGAAAATAAAGCCAACCTAATCTCATCATCAGTAATGGGGCACACCAAATAAGGTATCATCTCCTAAGAAACCCACCTAAAAAAACCTGAAGGCATCCACAACAGAGGATCGAGAAAGAGTAATAAGAAGTCCCTAAAAAACCTCACCGCTA
>SNVD02002958.1:7500-10000 GCA_013180625.2 Boswellia sacra | reverse complement strand
ACTACGACTTACAAGCTGCGCTGCTGTCTCTTATACACATCTAGATGTGTATAAGAGACAGAGCTCAAGCATGGAGCTCAGTCCACGTTTTTTCGTACTGGGACCCACCACCGATGCCGACACATGCGGACAATATCCGCTGGAGTTGCATGCCATGCCCACCCAACGCACACACCAAAGCCTGCCAGTGTGCATGGGCGAGGGGGGTGTTTGCATGGCTTGGCCCGGAGGCCCACCAGCGGAGACTGCATCTCCCCCCTAAAGAGCTTTTTTTAGCATTGCAGCATTATCAGGGGTGGTGCCCCATGGTATGTGAGCTGTCACAAGGGGCTGGACGACGGAGCGTTTGTGGGGCGTTGGGGCTGAGAATTTGCGAGGGGAGCAAGAAAAATGGGAGGAATCGATGGGAAAAGAGAGTTGGGGGTTTCGGGCGCCGTGGGGGCTTCGGAGTGAATTTTTAGAGAGAGAAAGTGCAAAATTGGAAAAGCGCCCAAACGACGCCGGAGCGAGGTGAAATCTTTTTGGGGGGCTTTGGGAGTCCGAAAATGATTTTAGGTGGCGTTTGATTGAGTTTTGGAAGCGGTTTGGCGGAAGATTTTTGAGGTTGGCACGATTCGCTGCACGTTGGCAGCCCACGGTGCAGCACAATGTGACATCATGCAGCATTTGTGCCCATGGTGTTGCAGCATGTGCTGCAGCTTGGCCTCCATGCCAGGCGTGCCAGCCGTGGTGCCATGAGGGCCATTTTTCGACGTTCGCGCTCTTGGCTGATTTTTTGCAAGGACACCGAGCAAAATGCAACCGTGGCACGAATGAAAGCGAAAAATAAAAAAAAAATAAATTGAAGGTGGAAGGTGGGGCCCACTTGCAAAAAAATTGAAAAAAATGGAAAAAAAATAAAACAATGTTAGTGTAACGAAGAGAAGAGAACCGTGAAGGAAATCGCGTTACTAACTTTTAAAAAACAGAAAACGTGCTGCTGGTTGCATGTTGGGCGCCCATGGCGCTGCCCTTGCTGCACGGATGGGCGCTGGCTAACCTCCCTTGGGGCTTGGTGTTGCCCACGAAGTGCCCCTCGTGCTGCAGTTGCTGCACGTTGGGCGCCCATGGTGCTGCCCTTGCTGCGTGGCCGGGTGCTGGCTAACCTCCCTTCGGGCTTGGGTGTTGCCCACGACGTGCCCCTCGTGCTGCAGTTGCTGCACGTTGGGCGCCCATGGTGCTGCCCTTGCTGCGTAGATGGGTGCTGGCTAACCTCCCTTGGGGCTTGGGTTTTGCCCATGACGTACCCCTCGTGTTGCGGCCGTTGCTGCACGTTGGGCGCTCGTGGGGCTGCCCTTGCTGCATCGGTGGGGGCTGGATAACCTCCTTTGGGGCTTGGGTGCTGCCCGTGGCGCTGCCCTTGCTGCATGGATGGGGGCTGGCTAACCTCCCTTGCGGGCTCGATTGTGCTGCATGCATGGCCTGGGTGCGGCAGGGGCGCTGGGTGCTGCATGCATGGGGCGCTGTGGCCTGCATGTGTGGACGCTGGGAGCTGCATGCGTGCTGCATGCATGGGCGCTGCGGGCTGCATGCGTGGGGCGCTGGGGCTGCTCGCGTGGGCGCTGGGCGCTGCATGCGTGGGGCGCTGGGCGCTGCCCGCGTGGGGCGATGGGCGCGCCATGGGCGCTGGGCGCTGCATGCGTGCGCGCTGCACGCTGCCCGCGTGGGCGCTGGGCGCTGCATGCGTGGGGCGCTGGCCGCGCCATGGGCGCTGGGCGGTGAATGCGTGCGGGCGCTGGGCGCTGCATGCGTGCGCGCTGCGCGCTGCCCGCGTGGGCGCTGGGCGCTGCATGCGTGGGGCGCTGGCCGCGCCATGGGAGCTGGGCGCTGCATGCGTGCGCGCTGCTCGCGTGGGCGCTGGGCGCTGCATGCGTGGGGCGCTGGGCGCTGCCCGCGTGGGCGCTGGGCGCTGCATGCGTAGCGGGGCGCTGGGCGCTGCATGCTGTGCGCGCGCTCGCGGTGGGCGGCGGCGATGCATGCGTGGGGCGCTGGGCGCTGCATGCGTGCGCGCTGCTCGCGTGGGCGCTGGGCGCTGCATGCGTGGGGCGCTGGGCGCTGCCCGCGGGGGGCGCTGGGCGCGCCATGGGCGCTGGGCGCTGCATGCGTGCGCGCTGCTCGCGTGGGCGCTGGGCGCTGCATGCGTGCGCGCTGGGCGCTGCATGCGGGGGGCGCGGGGCGCTGGTCGCGTGGGCGCGCCATGGGCGCTGGGCGCTGCATGCGTGGGAGCTGAGGAGCTCGCTCGGCCTGCTTGCATGGGCGCTGTGGCTGCATGCTATGGGCGCTGTGGCCGGCTTGCATGGACGCGGTTGGCCTGCTTGCATGGGCGGTGGCCTGAATGCAGAGTGGGGCGCTGGGGTCGGCCATGGCTGGGCTGCTGCGGGCTGCTCGCATGGGCGCTGTGGCCTGCTTAGTGTGGGCAGCGTGGCCTGCAGAATTGGGAGCTGGGGCGCATGCTTGCCGC
>SNVD02002956.1:0-16849 GCA_013180625.2 Boswellia sacra | reverse complement strand
ACTCACATCTAACAATTTCAGGATTTCTTTCTTGACAACTTCCATCATTGGAGGATTCAACCTCCGCTGTGCTTCTCGAGTGGGCTTGGATCCTTCTTCTAATAAGATGCGGTGCATGCATATGGCTGGGCTAATACCTTTGATGTCAGCAATTGTCCACCCAATGGCTGTTTTGTGATCTCGAAGCACTCGAATGAGTTTCTCTTCTTGTAATGGTGTAAGGCCTTGGCTATTATGACTGGCAAAGTATCCTTCTCACCCAAGAATACATACTTCAAATGTTCTGGAAGAGGCTTAAGCTCCAAGATAGGGGCTTTCATCACAGAAGGAAGAATTTTCTCATTAGATAAAGGCAATTCAATGTACGAAAAATCATACCTGTTTGTGGTGATAGTTATAGTCTCATCCAAGCTTGCCACAGCTTCCTTCACTTCTTTAGACACATGTATCAACTTTCCTGGTTCTTTGAAACTTTCTGTCCTTATGTGTTCACTAAGGGCTACTTCTAATTCATCTTTGCGAGTTAATTCAAGAAATTGTTGTGCCAAAGAATCAATGACATCAACTGCAAAAACAGAAGGCAAGTCAGTAGGGTATCTCATTGCCTCAAAAATATTGAAGCGAATCACCTCGCCATCAAATTCCATGGTGAGAGTGCCATCATGAACATCAATCTTGGTTCGGGCAGTTTTCAAGAATGGCCTCCCTAAAAGAATTGGTGTTGGATTGGAAGACGTTTCATCCTCCATTTCCAAAACATAAAAGTCTGCTGGAAAAACTAATTGATTCACCTGCACAAGCACATCTTCCACAACTCCCTTGGGATATGCATTAGAACGATCAGCAAGTTGAATTACAATACCAGTTTTCGCAAGGGGTCCAAGATTCAAGGACGCATAAATAGAATAGGGCATGACATTAATTGATGCTCCTAAATCTAACATAGCTCTTTCAAAATTGGTATTGCCAATGGTGCATGGAATGGTGAACGTACCTGGATCTTTGCATTTCGTAGGAATTTTTCTTTGCAATACAGCTGAAACATTTTCCGCCACACTTACCTTCTCATTTCCTTTCAACTTCCTCTTGTTGGTGCATAACTCTTTGAGAAATTTTGCATAACGAGGCACTTGCTTGATAGCATCCAGAAGTGGTATGTTTACCTTGATCTTGCGAAAAGTTTCCAGGATTTCTTGTTCTTGTTCCTCCTTCTTTGATTTTGCAAATCTGCTGGGAAAAGGTTGAGGGGTAACATATGAATGAATGGAAGTTTTAGGATTTACCTTAGAAGTGGATGTTTTGTTCATGGTAGAAGTGGTATCATCCCTTTCATCAATTTGTGATTTCTTTGGTGGAATATCTAATTGTTTCCCACTTCTCAAAGTTACAGCACTAGTATTCTCTCTTGGATTGATCACCGGCTGAGAAGGTAATTTTTCTGAGCTTTGACTCTCAAATTTGCTCATGTTAATGGCCAATTGTCCCATTTGATTTTCCAGGTTTTGGATACTTGCCCTAGTTTCTTGCTGAAATTGCATTGTGTTAGTGGCAAGTGCTTTAACAATATCCTGGAGAGACATACCTGAATTTTGTGGAGCTGGTTGTGGTGCTGGTTGTGGTTGTGCTTGAAATGGTTGCTGCAACCTTGGTTGATTGAAACCTGGTGGTCGATTTGGTATGGCATTTGGGGCAATTGGTTGATGATTCCCATATCTTAAATTAGGGTGATCTCTCCATCCAGCATTGTAAGTATTGGAGAACGGGTCATACCTTTGCCTTGGTTGTCCTGGAAATCCACCCATGGCATTGGCTTGTTCTGTATCTCCTTCTTGCAAAGTTGGACACATGTCAGTTGGATGGTCCATGGCAGAACACACCCCACATGCATAAGATTGCTGCATATGTCCTACAGCCATTTTTTTACAAGAGAGGTAAGTTCACAAAGTTGTTGTTCAATGTTTGAAGTACTTACCTCATTTACTCTTTTTGGTAGTTGTGGCTCAAATTGACTGCTGAATTGTTGGGAGTTCGCTGCCATGTCACTAATCAAACGTTATGCCACGTTCGGTGTTTTATTAACTAGTGCTCCACCACTAGCAGCATCAATGATACTCCTTTCCATGGGTAGGAGACCCCCATAGAAATATTGAATTAGGAGTCCATCACCAATTTGGTGGTTTGGACAGCTAGCACATAACCTCTTAAATCTCTCCAAATATTCATGAAGTGATTCTCCATTGTGTTGTCGAATGCCACTAATATCTTTTCTAATATTTGTAACTTTCGAGGCTGGAAAGTATTTCTCCAAAAAGAGTTTACTCATCTCATTCCAAGTGGTAATGGTACCTGGTGGTAGGTAGTATAACCAATCTTTTGCCGAATCTGCTAATGAGAATGGGAAAGTTCTCAATTTAATTTGCTCTTCAGCAACGCCAGTTGGCTTCATACTTGAGCATACCACATGAAATTCTTTGAGGTGTTTGTTCGGATCCTCTCCTGCAAAACAATGAAATGTAGGCAAGAGATGAATCAGTCCAGATTTAAGTTCGAAATCTATCTCAAAATTGGTGCTTATGCATAGCGGTTGTTGATCAATAATTGGAGCCGCTAACTCCTTAAGAGTATGATCGTTTTCCATCGCCATTGCTTCCGATTCAGATTTGATTGAACTGCAAGAAGATGGGAGGGAAGTATGTGTGCAAGGTCAAATTCTGGAGGTGGAGTTGAAATTGATCGATTTAGCCTTAAATTCGAGGATTGGAGAAACTCCTTAATTCTCTTAAGTCGTTGATCCGCTTCTCCCTCGGACATAAAAGCCTAAACACAAAAAATCAGGAAATAAAAATCAAGAATCAGTAGTAAAAACAAAATAACAAATTGATTAGAAAATCAATCCCCGGCAACGGCGCCAAAAACTTGATGCGTTCGAAACTAGCAAGCTATACTAGTCTTTTTTTTTTTTTGCACAAGTAGTAATAAAGTGATGAGTAAGATATAGTTCCCACGAGGATTGATTCTAATTAAATTTGTTATTTTCCAGCAACAATAAACTCTGTCTCTTATACACATCTAGATGTGTATAAGAGACAGTAATTAAACTGAATACAAAGGCAAATAAAGAATAACACAACACAATATTAAATGAATTGAAAATTCAATGAGAGACACTTGGTTAAGGGTTCTTTCTCTGCCACAAGATATGAATTGGTGAATTAACATAGAATTGTAATCCAATTACAGCATTGAAGTTATCAACCGTAGATAACAACAAGCTCTGTTATCCCAATCGTTCCGTACTTTGTTGTTAAATAAAACAAGCTCTTTATTTAATCTCTATCCATTAAACAACCTAGAACAAGCTCTCTGAGTTTAATTCAATGGATGCATTATGATAAGAAAGATAGGTTGATATAAGCAATAAACACACAAGCTCGGATTATTTAACTTAGGTTATATTCTCCAATTGCAATCTCTGATCACAATTTTGCTACTAAGGATTGGAAATTCATGACAATTACGGATCAAGATTTCTAATCTAGCAATAGACAACAACAGATTATATTCAGTTGGCCATTCCAAATCCAATCAGTAAGCAATCATAAGCATTAGATATGGGAAAATACAAGCAACTTCAATTAGAGAATTGGATAACAATTTCTTACACAATCAACTCACAAAATCCATATCAAGGGCTTTGAAATCACCCTAAACCAATTCAGATTTAGTTACACATATTCAATCAGAATAACAAATACAATACAGAGAAATTCCAGAATTGAAAAGGAAAGAAAGAACTTAGCAAATTCTTTGAAAATCTTCTTTGTAGATGAATCTTATTGGAATTGTAGTTCCTCCTCTTTCAAAATCTTCTTTCTCCTTCAAGAACTCCAAGGGATGAGAGAAATCCAGAAATGCAGCCTCCTCCCACGTTTTCCCCTCTTCAAGTGATGAAAATAAAACCCTAAAATGTGTTTAAATACTCTGCTACAGTAACCTGCTACAGTGTCCCGTATTATACATGCTACAGTGATTTGTGGAATTACATTTCTATACTTCTCACACTGTTTTGATTACAACTTTTGGTACACTGAATGGATTTATAAACCTTAAATTTCTCCAGAAAATAGACTTCGAGAGCTTTCCAACGGTATATAACATGTCGTCGGGTTCATTGTATATCAATACAATTAAATCCGAGAAGATCACTGACTAGCAGAGGTGAAAATGAAGGGTTTTACTCCATTTTTGTGCAAGTTGCTCCAAAACTCCTACAAACATCAAAAACCACACAAAAACATAAAAATACCAAGGAATATAGCAAAGAAACATGGACGAATTGATATGAAAATGATATATAAATAGACACTTATCACACTTGTAACCCGGATGAGTTTATGCATAAAAATGAATCATATTTAATATTGAAGATGTGTGTATAAATGAACTCCATAGGCCTGCTTTTCAAGTCACTCTCCACTAATGTAGACATGCACAACACCAAGGATCAAGTAGGACTTTATTAAGCTTGTAACGTTTGGCTTGGGTGAAGTTATGATAAAGGATAATAATTTGGCGTAAATCACCCAGAAACACATAAATCATTCAAGACTATGTAGAGCTCAACCCTATAACACAACTTCATTTCAATTCACCAGGTTACTCCCCTAAACTTATTTAGAACACTCAATTTTTTTTTTTTTTTTTTTACAGAAAACAAAAGAAAACTACACCCCCACACTTTGTTGTTTCATTCTTTTTAAGAACACCCAAGGGTATAGATATCTTTTTCTTCTTCTTCTTTTTTTTTTTTAACTGCAATTCCCCTCCCTCACACTTAAACAACACATTGTCCTCAATGTTTAAGTACGGGGAAGATAAGTACAGATTGTTTTTTTTTCTCTCTCTCTTTCTTTTTTTTACAAACATAATAAAACTCACTTGCATTGCTCATGGCACAATCCAACCTCCTCTAACTTCCCAAAACCAGAACATAGCTCAAAATTTAATTATGAATGATCTACATGCTCATAGGTAAGGGATAAACTGTTTGGAACAAATTCATTTGAGGTTAGGAAATCTTTTAGTGAGTTAACAAGAAAAAAAGGCTTACAAAGGCTCAAAGGGGTAACTAGGGATCAATTTCAGTCAAGGGTGGCTATTAAGGCTCAAACGGTCCAAAGATGGCCTAAATCATTTCCCTAATGTTGCACCTGTCTCTTATACACATCTAGATGTGTATAAGAGACAGGTCTAGGATTTCGCCTCGAGTGACCATCAAACAAGTTCTAGAATTCATCGAAATCTGAAGAAACACTTAAATTTCATAAACTTTCTCTAGGTAAACAAATAACTTAGTGATAATAGCTCAGTGCTTAATGTTGCGCAAGGAATCAAAGGTAAAGCAAAACCAATAAACATTTCAAGCACACGGATCCATGCATCATTTATCATTTTCCAAGAGTTATTCTTAATTCAATCATTATCTTATCATCGACCCACAAAATGCAAGAAAGAGGTACGTGGCGTTGTTACACCTGAGTCAAGATTGTATATTTCAACAATCCTTAGGACCAGTAGCCGCAGACTTAAGGTTTCCAGCCTATATACCTTTATTATGAAAGAACAAAACAAGAAACAAGACACTTCAAATAACATGAAATAAATAAACTACAGATTTATTTAGAGAGAATGCGTTTCAAGGGTTAAAGAAACCCCATATTCTGCCATTCTCAGGTTTTTCCACAATTGGTTTTTTTTTTTAAATCAAAACTGATAAAGATAAAAACACATAACAACTCTAAATTACGCAAAACTAAACTCACTCATAAAATAACAAAGTTCAACAAGTCAGCAAACAAAAACAAGTTAGTTAGAATGGGTCTACAAAGTTTAGACGTTAGCCTCCTTATTCAGCCATTATGGATTGAAGAGATCCAGAATGCGTTTCAAGAGAACTTGAACTTTTTAAGCCACCACTCTAAAAAACGAGATTAGAAAATATTACCTGGGACGAAAGAAATAACCTGAAAAAGCTCAAAAGAAACGACATGAAAAATCTCAAATAAACACACTAAAAAGAAAGCAAACAAAACGAAGCAAACCAGCAAATAGAGATTACAGATGGAGGGTTAAATCCAGTTGACGCCTTTTGTTGCCTTCTCCAAACCAATTTATCCGAGCCATTGTTGGATCAGGTGAATAGACGAATTCTTGTAGTTTGTCACTTAACTCTCCTGCAGTTGAAGCTGTAACCAGCATTTGCCTTGCTGACGGTGAGATGAAATTTTTTTCTACAGCTTGATCAAGAAAGGACAACAAACCATCAAAAAAATTATTAACATTTAACAAACCAATGGGTTTCCGATGGATGGTTAGCTGTGCCCAAGAGGTGATTTGAAATATCTCCTCTAATGTACCATAACCACCCGGCAAAGCTATAAAGGCATCGGACTTAACAACCATATGTGCAATACGCTCATGCATACTAGAGACCTGTAACTCTTCCCCGATTGTGTTGCCTACGATATCTCGTACATCTAATGGTTTAGGGATAATGCCGAGAACTTTGCTCCCTCCTAGGGATGCAGCTGTTGACACACACCCCATAAACCCAAGACTACCCCCTCCATAAATCAAATTAATACCCCTCGCAGCTAATGTCCTACCAAGATCAAGAGCTGCTGTGGTAAACTCTCCATCTTTACCAAATTGCGATCCGCAAAATACGCATATATTGCGGAATCGCCGAATTGGTGTTTTCTCCATTTCTACAAGTGCTCTAATCTTGTGTAAGACACGTTAGATCTTATGCTTTTCAATTGCAAGACAGGTTATGGAATGACATATGAAAACATGCAGAATGTATATATACACACATAAAACTCTCAAATTTTGACACATGGGGACATACTTTCGGTGGGGGTTGCTCGATGCAGATTTATCGCCCCAAGATTTGAAAAAATTGAGATATGCTTTCGGCGAGGTTTGACAAAACCTACACACTTGTCTCCCATGTGAAGCATGGAAAAGGGAGATACACTTTCGGCGGGGGTTGACAAAACCCCCACACTTGTCTCCCACGTGAAGCATAAAAAATAGAGATCCACTTTCGGTGGAGGGTGACAAAACCTCCACACTTGTCTCCCACGTGTACTTATGCCATAGGGTAGTCATATGGTTTGTCAAAAAGAAAACTTGAAATTAAAACAAACAAAATCAATAAACAACAACAACACAAAAACAACATTGATAATCAGATCAAACGAAACAAGAAAAAAAATTCTACAACAACAAAACACATTCAAATATACAAGTAGTTGTGATTGTGGCTCACATCTTCCTCTGGTTTTACGTCTAGTAACGGCTGAAACGCCTTCTATGAGTCGGGGATTTGCTTCCCATCCGGTTTTCTTATAAACTGGCAAACAGGGTCGTTTTTAGTCAGATTCCCTAGACTATAACACTGCAATTCATCACGAAATTGTGTCCATAGATTAAGCAATTCACGCTGAACAAGTCCACAAGAATGTGACTCGAGAGTTAACAAAAAATTATCCAGCGACTCATTACTCAAACCATTCTTAATAAATGAAAGTTTATCTTCTCTATTCCTGGACACAAAACCGAATGAACGACAAGTCTGGTTACAATTCCATCTAGCACATTTATAACATACTTGTAACCTTTTCGCTCTTCGCCTCTTGGCGTAGTAGCTCTTTCCTAGACCAGGCATGTATTTTGCGAGATAATGTCCGGCTCACCGGACAATCTCACCTTGGCTTCGATAAGCCATCGGATATCAGCAGGCACATTTAGGAGCATCAATGCCCAAAGTCTAGTCATCCGTCCTTTATAAATTTTAAACACAGCATTTTGAGGAAGTGAAGGAAAATATTTACGAAGGTTCGACAGAAAGATATCAGATCCATTGAAGAGGAGGAAAAGTAGAAGATATACGATAATGCGATCGGGTTTGTTTTTCTCCAAGATATGCACGTTTAACTTTGGCGAATGGACTTCAACTTCCGTGTGGATTGTTCCAACAAGCTTACTGCACAAATGAGCTCAAAGCACAGAGTAATCAACATCATAAAACAAAAGAAAGGAAAAGAAAAGAGCAGAAACGAAACTAAAGACACATAAAAGAGATAACAACACAATAGCAAAAAAAAATAAAAAACAAGTAAAAAAATATAAAAACAAATAAGACAGATGGCAAAGAGAGATAAAACCTGATCAATTTGATGGCATACGAAAGGAATCTCCTCGAGACAGAAAAATCGATCATTATTACCTTATTTTATTTTTCTTTTCTTTTTTTATTTATTTTCAAAAACATTGGGTTGCCTCCCAATAAGCGCTTGGTTTAACGTCCTCAGCCCGACGTTGGTTCCATCATGGGGGGATCCAATCTCTGTTGTGCTTCTCTAGTGGGCTTGGATCCTTCTTCCAACAAGAATTGGTGCATGCATATGGCTGGGCCTTGAATGTTAGCAATTGTCCACCCCAATAGCTGTTTTGTGGTTTTTAAGTATTCGGGACGAGTTTCTCTTCTTGTATTCGGCAAGGCCCATTTCTATTATAATTGGCAAAGGATCATTCTCCACTCACGAATCCATGCCTTCAAATGATCTGGCAAGAAGCTTAAGCTCCAAGGCAGGGTTTCATCACAGAAGGAAGAAATTTTCTCATTAGATAAAGGAAATTGATGTACGAAAAACATCATACCTATTTGTGGTTATTGCTATGGTCTCATATAAGCTTGCCACAACTTGCTCCATTTCTTTGATACTTTGTATCAACTTCTGACTACCTTAGAATTTCGTCCCTATATGCTCACTAATAGCTACATCCAATCCATTCTTGCGAGTTAGCTCAAAATATTGTTGTGGCAAAGAATCAACAACGTCAACTGAAAAAACAGAATGTAAGTCACTAGAGTACCTCATTGCCTCCAAAATATTGAAACATATCACCTTGCCATCAAACTCTATGATGAGAGTGCCATCATGAACATCAATCTTGGTTCTAACAGTTTTCGAGAATGGTCTCCGTAACAGAATCGAAGTTGGATTAGGAGATGTCTCATCCTCTATTTCAAGGACAAAGAAGTTTGCTGGGAAAAACAATTGATTCACCTGCACAAGCACATCTTCCACAACTCTTTTGGGATATGCATTAAAATGATCAGCAAGCTGAATGGTAATACCAGTTTCCGCAAAAAATCCAAGATTTAAAGAAGCATAAATAGAATATGGCATGATGTTAATAGATGCTTCTAAATCTAACATAAACTTGGTTTTACCAATGATGCATGGCATGGTGAACGTACCTGGATCTTTGCACTTTGGAGGAATTTTCCTTTGCAATACAGCTGAAACATCTTCCCCCACACTTACTTTCTCATTTCTTTTTAACTTTCTTTTGCTGATGCATAACTCCTTGAGACATTTTGTATAATGAGGTACTTGCTCGATAGCATCCAAAAATGGTATATTTACCTCGATTTTGTGAGAAGTTTCTAGGATTTCTTGTTCTTGTTCCTCCTTCTTCGATTTTGCAAATATACTAGGAAAAAGTTGAGGAGAAACATATGAAAGAATGGGGGTTATAGGATTTACCTGAGAAGTCAATGTTTTGTTCATGGTGGAAGTGGTGTCATCTCCTTCATCAGTGTGTGATTTCCTTGGCAAGATATCTAATTGCTCTCCACCTCGCGAAGTTATCGCACTAACAGTCTCTCCTGGATTGATCACCGTTTGAGAAGATAATTTTCTGAGTCTTGGCCCTCGAATTTGCTCATGCTAGTAGCCAATTGTCCCATTTGATTTGCCAGGTTTTGGATACTTGCCCCAGTTTCCTGCGGGAATTGCATTGTGTTAGTGGCAAGTGCATTAACAATATCTTCGAGAGACATACCTGAGTTTTGCGAAGCTGGTTGCGGTGCTAGATGTGGCATTGGTGGTGGCTGCATTTGAAATGGTTGCTGCACTCTAGGTTGATTGAAACCTTGCAGCCAATTTGGTATGCCATTTGGGGCGATTGGTTGATGATTCCAGTAATTAAAATTAGGTTGATCTCCCCATCCGGCATTGTAAGTGCTAGAGAAAGGATCATACCATTGCGTCGTTTGTCCTGGAAATCCACCCATGGCATTGGCTTGTTCCATATATTCTTCTTGTAAAGTTGGATACATGTCGATTGGATGCTCCATCGTAGAATATATCCCACATTTATAAGATTTTTGCATATCTCCTACAGCCATGTTTTCCACAAGAGAGGTTAGCTCAGAAATTTGTTGTTCAATGTTCGGAGTGCTTACCTCATTTACTCTCCATGGTACTTGTGGCTCAAATCCGCTACTGAATTGATAGAAGTTTACTGCCATGTTGTCTAAACACAAACAATCAGAAAAGGAAAACAAAGAAAATATGAATCAACAATGAAAACAAAATAACAAATCGATTAGAAAATCAATCCCCGGCAACGGCGCCAAAAACTTGATGCGGTCGAAACTAGCAAGTATACTAGTCGCACAAGTAATAAAGTGATAAGTAAGATATCGTTCCCACGGGGATTGATTCTAATTGAATTTGTTATTTCCAGCAACAATAAACTAAACAGGGGGGATTTTTGTTGAATGATTTACTAAATGAAATAAGAATGCAAGTAAAGAATAACAAAACAGAAAGTAAATTTGAATGAAAAATCAATGGGAGAAAGCTGGTTAAGGGATCCTTCTCTACCACAAGATAGGGATTTGCGAATTAATTGTAGAATTGTCATCTAATTACAGCATTGAAGTTATCAACCGTAGATAATAACAAGCTCTATTACCCCAATCTTTCCTTACTTTGGTGTTAAATAAAACAAGCTCTTTATTTAATCTCTATCCATTAAACAACCTAGAACAAGCTCTCTAAATTTAATTCAATGATGCATTACGATAAGAAAGATAGGTTGATCTAAGCAATAAACACACAAGCTCGGATTATTTAACTTAGGTTGTATTCTCCAATTGCAATCTCTGATCACAATTGTGCTACTAAGAATTAGAAATTCAAGACAATTACGGATCAAGATTTCTAGTCTAGCAATAGACAACAACCAGATTATATTTAGTTGGCCATTCGAAATACAATCCAGCAAGCAATCATAAGCATTAGATATAGGAAAATACAAGCAAATTCAATTAGAGAATTGGATAACAACTTCTTGCACAATCAACTTAAAAAAACCATATCAGGGGCTTTGAAATCACCCTCAACCAATTCAGATTCAGTTACACATGTTTAAGAACGTGGTAAATACAATACAACATGGAGACATTACAGAAAATGAAAGGGAAGGGAAAAACTTAGCAAATTTGATGTAATTCTCTTTGGATTGTAGTTCTTCCTCTTTCAAGCTTCCTTTCTCCTTCAAGAACTTCAAGAGATGAAAGAATTCCAGAGCTGCAGCCTCCACCACGTTCTCCCCTCTTCAAGTTATGAAAATAAAACCCTAAAATGTGTTTAAATACTCTGCTACAGTGACTTGCTACAATGCCCCCGTATTATACATGCTACAGTGGCTTGTGGAATTATATTTCTATACATCTCACACTGTTTTGATTAGAACTTTTGGTACACTAAATGGATTTATAAACCGTAAATTTCTCCAGAAAATAGACTTCGAGAGATTTCCAACGGTATATAACATGTCGTCGGGTTCATTGTATATCAATACAATTAAATCCGAGAAGATCACTGACTAGCAGAGGTGAAAATGAAGGGTTTTACTCCATTTTTGTGCAAGTTGCTCCAAAACTCCTACAAACATCAAAACACACAAAAACATAAAAATACCACAGAATATAGCAAAGAAACATGGACGAATTGATATAAAAGTAATACATAAATAGACACCTATCACATAACCACCCGGCAAAGCTATAAATGCATCGGACTTAACAACCATATGTGCAATACGCTCATGCATACTAGAGACCTGTAACTCTTCCCCGATTGTGTTGCCTATGATATCTCGTACAGCTAATGGTTTAGGGATAATGCCGAGAACTTTGCTCCCTCCTAGGGATGCAGCTGTCGACAACCCCATTAACCCAAGAATACCCCCTCCATAAATCAAATTAATACCCCTCGCAGCTAATGTCCTACCAAGATCAAGAGCTGCTTTGTTAAACTCTCCATCTTTACCAAATTGCGATCCGCAAAATACGCATATATTGCGGAATCGCCGAATTGGTGTTTTCTCCATTTCTACAAGTGCTCTAATCTTGTGTAAGACAAGTTAGATATTATGCTTTTCAATTGCAAGACAGGTTATGGAATCACATATGAAAATATGCAGAATGTATATATACACCCATAAAACTCTCAAGTTTTGACACATGGGGACATACTTTCGGTGGGGGTTGCTCGATGCAGATTTATCGCCCCAAGATTTGAAAAATGAGATATGCTTTCGGCGAGGTTTGACAAAACCTACACACTTGTCTCCCACGTGAAGCATGGAAAAGGGAGATACACTTTCGGCGGGGGTTGACAAAACCCCCACACTTGTCTCCCACGTGAAGCATTAAAAATGGAGATACACTTTCGGTGGAGGTTGACAAAAACCTCCACACTTGTATCCCACGTGTACTTATGCCATAGGGTAGTCATATGGTTTGTCAAAAAGAAAACTTGAAATTAAAACAAACAAAATCAACAAACAAACAACAACACAAAAACAACATTGATAATCAGATCAAACGAAACAAGAAAAAAAAAAATTCTACAAAAACAACACACATTCAAATATACAAGTAGTTGTGATTGTGGCTCACATATTCCTCTGGTTTTACGTCAAGTAACGGCTGAAACGCCTTCTATGAGTCGGGGATTTGCTTCCCATCCAGTTTTCTTATAAACTGGCAAACAGGGTCATTTTTAGTTAGATTCCCTAGACTATAACACTGCAATTCATCACGAATTGTGTCCATAGATTAAGCAATTCACGCTGAACAAGTCCACAAGAATGTGACTCGAGAGTTAACAAAACATTATCCAGCGACTCATTACTCAAACCAATCTTAATAAATGAAAGTTTGTCTTCTCTATTCCTGGACGCAAAACCTAATGAACGACAAGTCTGGTTACAATTCCATCTAGCACATTTATAACATACTTGTAACCTTTTCGCTCTTCGCCTCTTGGCGTAGTAGATCTTTCCTAGACCAGGCATGTATTTTGCGAGATTAATGTCCGGCTCACCGGACAATCTCACCTTGGCTTCGATAAGCCATCGATATCAGCAGGCACATTTAAGAGCATCAATGCCCAAAGTCTAGTCATCCGTACTTTATAAATTTTAAACACAGCATTTTGAGGAAGTGAAGGGAAATATTTACGAAGGTTCAATAGAAAGATATAAGCATCCATTGAAGAGAAGAAAAGGAGAGATATTACCGATAATGCGATTGAGTTTGTTCTTCTCCCAGATATGCACGTTTCAAACCTTCGAACAATGGCTTCACCTCCCGTTTGAATGTTTCCTCAAGCTGTTGCACAACTGAACTCGAAGCACGGAATAATCAATTTAAACACAAGAAAAGAAAAGAAAATAGAGACACATAAAAGAAATAAAAACACAAGAGCAAATGAAAGTAAAAAACAAACAACAAAGCAAATGAGACAAATGGCAAAGAGAGATAAAACCTGATCAATTTGATGGCCTATGAAAGGAATCTCCTCGAGACACAAAAATCGATCATTATTACCTCATTTTATTTTTCTTTTCTTCTTTTTTTTTTATTTTTCAAAAACATTGGGTTGCCTCCAAATAAGCGCTTGGTTTAACGTCCTCAGCCCGACGTTGGTTCCATCATGGGAGGATCCAATTTCTGTTGTGCTTCTCTAATGGGCTTGGATCCTTCTTCCAACAAGAAATGGTGCATGCATATGGCTGGGCCTTGGATGTTAGCAATTGTCCACCCAATAGTTGTTTTGTGGTTTGTAAGTATTCGGACGAGTTTCTCTTCTTGTATTCGTGCAAGGCCCATTTCTATTATAATTGGTAACGTATCATTCTCACTCAAGAATTCATGCATCAAATGGTCTGGAGGAAGCTTAAGCTCCAAGGCAGGGGCTGTCATCACGGAAGGAAGAATTTTCTCATTAGATAAAGGAAATTGAATGTACGAAACATCATACCTATATGTGGCTATTGCGATGGTCTCATCTAAACTTGCCACAACTTCCTCCATTTCTTTGGACACTTGTATCAAAATTCTTGACTCATTGGAATTTTCTGTCCCTATATGCTCACTAATAGCTACATCCAATCCATTCTTGCGAGTTAACTCAAAATATTGTTGTGGCAAAGAATCAACAACGTCAACTGCAAAAACAGAATGTAAGTCACTAGAGTACCTCATTGCCCCAAAAATATTGAAACATATCACCTTGCCATCAAACTCTATGATGAGAGTGCCATCATGAACATAAATCTTGGTTCTAACAGCTTTCGAGAATGGTCTCCCTAAAAGAATCGGAGTTGGATTAGGAGATGTCTCATTCTCTATTTCAAGGACATAAAAGTTGCTGGGGAAAACCAATTGATTCACCTGCACAAGCACCATACTTCAAAAACTCTTTTTGTATATTTGTCATTTTAAAACGATCAGCAATTTGAAGTAATACATTACGCAAAAGGTCCAAGATTTAAAGAAGCATAAATAGATATGGCATGATGTTAATAGAGATCTTAAATATAACATACTCTTCAAATGGTTTTACCAATGGTGCATGGCATGGTGAAACGTACCTGGATCTTTGCACTTTAGAGGAATTTTCCTTTGCAATACAGCTGAAACATCTTCCCCCACACTTACTTTCTCATTTCTTTTTAACTTTTCTTTGCTGGTGCATAACTCCTTGAGACATTTTGTTAAATGAGGTACTTGCTCGATTTAGCATAAAAAGGGTTATACTCACCTAGATTGCGAAAAGTTTCAGGATTTTCTGTTCTTGTTCCTCCTTCTTCGATTTTACAAATCTACTAGGAAAAGGTGGAGGAGAAACATATGAAGGAATGGGGGTTATAGGATTTACCTGAGAAGTCCATGTTTTGTTCATGGTGGATGTGGTGTCATCTCCTTCATCAGTTTGTGATTTTCCCGGTAAGACATCTAATTGCTCTCCACTATGCAAAGTTATCGCACTAGCAGTCTCGCTTGGATTGATCACCGTTTGAGAAGATAATTTTTCTGAGTCTTGCCCTCGAATTTGCTCATGCTAGTAGCCAATTGTCCCATTGATTTGCCAGGTTTTGGATACTTGCCCCAGTTTCCTGCTGGAATTGTATTGTGTTAGTGGCAAGTGCATTAACAATGTCCTGGAGAGACATACCTGAGTTTTGTGAAGCTGTTGCGGTGCTGGATGTGGCATTGGTGGTGGTTGCATTTGAAAAGGTTGCTGCACTCTAGGTTGATTGAAACCTTGTGGCCGATTTGGTATCCCATTTGGAGTGATTGGTTGATGATGATTCCAGTAACTGAAATTATGGTGATCTTCCCATCCAGTATTGTAAGTGTTAGAGAAAGGATCATACCATTGCCTTGTTTGTCCTGGAAATCCACCCATGGCATTGGCTTGTTCCATATATTCTTCTTGTAAAGTTGGATACATGTCGATTGGATGCTCCATCGTAGAATATATCCCACATTCATAAGATTTTTGCATCTCTCCTACAGCCATGTTTTCCACAAGAGAGGTTAGCTCAGAAAGTTGTTGTTCAATGTTCGGAGTGCTTACCTCATTTACTCTCCATGGTACTTGTGGCTCAAATCCGCTACTGAATGATAGAAGTTTACTGCCATGTTGTCTAAACACAAACAATCAGAAAAGAAAAACAAAGAAAATATGAATCAACAATGAAAACAAAATAACAAATCGATTAGAAAATCAATCCCCGGCAACGGCGCCAAAAAACTTGATGCGTTCGAAACTAGCAAGTATACTAGTCGCACAAGTTATAAAGTGATACGTAAGATATCGTTCCCACGAGGATTGATTCTAATTGAATTTGTTATTTTACAGCCACAACAGAACAAATGGGGGGTTTTGTGATTGATTAACTAAGTGAAATAATAATGTAAACAAAGAATAACAAAACAGAAAGTTAATTCGAATGAAAAATCAATGAGAGACAGCTGGTTAAGGGATCCTTCTCTACCACAAGATATGGATTTGCGAATTAATTGGAGAATTGTCATCTATATCAGCATTGAAGTTATCAACTAGATAATAACAAGCTCTATTAACCAAATCTTCCTTACTTGTTGTTAAATAAAACAAGCTCTTATTTATATCTCTATCCAGAAAAACAACTAGAAACAAGCTCTCTGTAGTTAATTCAAGGACGCATTTTGATAAGAAAGATCGGTTGTCTAAGCAATAAAACACACAAGCTCGGATGTAATTTAATTAGGTTATTATTCGCCATCTTGTAATCTGACATAGTGTATATTTAATATCTCATTTATATCAATTCGTCCATGTTCTTTGCTATATTCCTTGGTATTTTTATGTTTTTGTGTGGTTTTGATGTTTGTAGGAGTTTTGGAGCAACTTGCACAAAAATGGAGTAAAACACTTCATTTTCACCTCTGCTAGTCAACCATCTTCTCGGATTTAATTGTATTGATATACAATGAACCCGATGACATATCATATACCGTTGAAAAGCTCTCGAAGTCTACTTTTTGGAGAAATTTACGGTTTTATGAATCCATTCAGTGTACCTAAAGTTGTAATCAAAACAGTGTGAGAAGTGTAGAAATGTAATTCCACACATCACTGTAGCA
>SNVD02002955.1:0-17019 GCA_013180625.2 Boswellia sacra | reverse complement strand
GAATTGTAATTGTGAATGTAAAGATGATTAGGACTTTGTGGTATAAGTCATTTGCGCATACGTTTTGATCAGATGCTCATTTATCATCATTTATCCTAGGCAACCAATATCAGAAAGATTTTAGCAGCTAATGGGAATTTTCGCTTCTGCGGAGTTTAGATTATTCCACGATGCATTGAACAAATATCTGCTTGCTTGTCGATGGGTTTTGAGGAAAACGCGTTTAAGTAATCGTCTGCTGAAAATGAATACCCGAATAAGATATGCTTAATAATTATGCCCTTTGGCTTGCACTTTTACTGTAAGCTGGGACAAATTAAGATACAAATGATTATCAACAATATGAAAAACAAATCGTAATTACTTTATCAGGGAAAATAATTGCTGCATTTCTTTCACCATTAATAGTTCTTAATCGATTAAAGCTTAAAGAAGAGAAGTAGTACACTCACTGGCCATCAATCGATTACACACGATTCATGGGTAAAAATACAAGTACATATACTTACAACTTGAAATCCAGCTGGGTCGAACCTAGTTAAACGCTTTGATCCTTTATTATGATTTATTAATAACAACTGGCACTCCCACATTCATGATGTTATATTTTTTCCAATGAATTTGTTCAACAATCGTCTTCCAATTTGTGGGGGATTCTTTAGGAATTAGGCAAGAACCCTTCAGAACCAATCATTATCAGTGGAGCGAGAATTTGAATGTCGGACGCAACCCAAATATAGGTTACCAGCTAATTTGTTCAGCCCAATCCGCTAGACAAAACAGTGGCTCTCTCAACAGCGGAGAAAGCGATAAGACTGATGGAAAGCTCATAGTGACACAGAGGCTAACCCAAAAGTTGAAAGAGCATCAGGACAAGTCCTTTTGTGACTGTTATACGACTTGGATGTCAAGCATTGAAAAAAAAAAAAAATTGTAATGTAAAATCAAAACTTTTCGAAACAGTAGGCTACAAAAAGGGGGAACCCACCAATCTCAACACCATAAAAAAATGTATGCAAATAATTAAAAAGTAACAAAGAATTTGAAAAATTAACCCCAGAAAGTTCTGGTAAATGGCAAAACTACCAAGGGGCTGCAGGTGTGAATTTTTTATCATAAACAAACGATGATTTCGCGAATGGCATCGTAGTTGACTGACTGTGCTTTGACTCTGCCACTCACAAACCTTGGACATGTATAGCTACCTCAAATGCCACTTGAATCCCTCCCGAAGATAAAACGCCTCATCCAGTCCGATATGACCAATGCCCTTGTGCGCCAACTCACTAGCTTGCTGAATGTTGAAAGCAACCAAAAAAAAAAAAAAAATAGAGTCAAAACCCCCTGCTGCCATGCAATATCAAGCTGAGAAGAAAATTTACCTTGCATAGACAGAATACCATAGCCACTGTGAGCTATGGCCTATTGAAACCCAATCCCCAGGAAGTTGTGCTGCAGTCTGCTCCCCTCCCAAAGGAGCAAATTGTCCTAAATGCCTATACCTGATTGCATAATCACCGCAAAAACATATAAGAAAAACAATTCCTATGATTGTTAAGAACCAAACTTTGCTTAAAAAATTAACCCAAATGAAGTAAAGCTCCAGAAGCTTAGTTCATCTCATCCGGAACCATACAGAGACAGAGAGAAGAGTCAAAGTTACCTAAATGGCTGAAACCGATGGCGACCTGATTCCCTGAACCTGATAGGTCCTTCTGGGTTTTTTTCACACTCCTCCATACGGTTGAAGCACCTGGCAAGATATGCACCTTGTTGAGCTGCGACCTGAACGTTAAGACAAATGTGGAATATTTAAGTAGGCTGTGTCTGGAAGATATCATTAGAAGACTATGCTGTAGTGAAATCAGTGCATCACCTGTGCTGTTGCTGGGAGATTTTTCATCTGAGAATCCACTTCAGAAAGTGCTTTTTTAAATTCTTCAATATTCAGTGCAACGGCTTCTTTAAAAACGTCACCTTTGCCATTCTTCAACAAATCAGCAATATCACGCATCTTCTTGTTCTTCAGATAAAGCTCGACTTGTGGGTATCTTTCGCATATGTCCTTAATGACTTCTTGGAATTCTTTGGCTGTGAGCGTTCCAGATTTGTCCTTGTCTGCCTTGCTAAATATTGCAGCAATATCTTCCTGAATGGAGAATAGGAGACAGATAGTGATTAATGAAAAGGCGAATGTATTGGCGGGAAATAAAATCTCTAGCTCATCAAAAGGTTATGGATCGAAGAATTACTCATGAGTTGTTTAAGCGACCAAAGTTATCGTAGTGCAGTTAATTTTTTAAGAAGGTAGAAAATGTTAAAAGAGAATAGTAGGAAAATCTATAATGATAATACTCTTAGATGCATGCGCTACAATTTTTAAATGTGAACTGAAGAAGAGAGCGCAGATACCATGACTCTCCGCTGGTTTACTGTCGCGCAATCACCAAGTGCGTAAATGCTATCACATTTCTCGACTCGTAGCCACTCATCGGTAGCTAATGCACGCCTATTTGTCTGTGTTCACATGAAAAAATGTTTGTTCAGTCAACAAGATGAACAATAAAGAATATTTTATTGGAACAAGATTTCAAATCACAACTGAAAAACATAGAATTTCCAAGACAGCGAAGGACCCTAAGAAATTTATGTTAAGTTCCTAGCTCCATAACTAACACACCTGACCGATTTGGTTCATAAAATCCTTTATAATAGGGCGAGTTCCAATGCCAGTCGACCATACAACCATTCCATATGGCATCGAAGAAGTTTCACCGTTTCCTCTTGCTTTAGTAGAAATTTCTTTATCAGTTACTTTCACAACCATTGACCCTAGTTTCACATTCATTCCATCTCTCTGGAACTTCTCCTCAGCAAAAGCTGTGATTCTTTTGTCAAACCTGCAAAAAGAAATTCCACAAAAATGAGCAACCTTTAAGGAAATGGTAAAAAAAATGACTGTTAGGTTTAGCATCTGATACAAGTGATCTAAAATTTGAGATTCAGCAATTTTATTGTTACGTACAATCATTAATAAGAATCGGATTCATAATCTAAGACCCACAGTTTGAACAAACTTCTCTATACTTCCTATCCCCACCCTGTTTTGAACTTCTTTTTATTGGAGTGCAGTCCAATTAGCATGAGATCAACTTTAATTTCTAATCTTCCTGCTAATACAGACCTTTACAGTGTTGCAAACAATAGACCAGTTCAAAGCAAAATAATGTCTCCATTGATTTCCTGTATCCTAGTTTAGGATTAAAGAGGAGCAAATAATTCCTCAGAACAATATATTTTAAAGCAAAAAAGACATATAAGCATGGGAGATAATGAACTACAAGGCTCTCATAGGTGGCATTTCGAATTTTTAATTGCTCGACGGATGGATTTGTTGCAATTTTTTTACTCCAATCCCAGCAAGGACTGGCATTACTCATGATTAATCATAGTTTTCATATATGACACTCCCACAAATTTATAATTTAAGAATCATCATTCAAACTTGATCTGATCACCAGCCGCAAGCCCTTGTTCAACATAAATCCCATTTCAATTTTAGGAAATGATGGTACACTCCCAGTAACTTCATAGTTGCTCGGACAAATATATTAAATTTGACAAACCAGGGTTTCATGTTATAACAGAGTTTCAAATATGAAACAAGTAAAACTTGAAAACGGACAGAGAGTGTAAAAGTTCAGATTCTTACATGTTCAGAATATGATCTGCCGCTTCAAGAAGTGTAATTTTTACTGAATCTTTAACCACAGGATATAGCTTCATTAAATCCTCATTTACAAAATCATGAAGCTCAGCAGCAAATTCCACACCAGTTGGGCCACCACCAACAACCACAAACTGAAGAATTCTCTTTCTCTCTTCTTCACTTAGATTTGGAAGGCTTGCCTTCTCAAAGTTATCTATGACAGTCCTCCGAATTTTCTGAGCATCTTCAACTTCCTGCATGAAAGAAGAGCATTTCCTGGAGGGTTAAAATACTTAAAAAAAAAATTCACAGACCGACGTCAATTTACTTGTTTCATATAACCAAATTTCTAAGACAATTGAGTTATCAGTTGCAAATTCCTGGAAATTTACCTTTGGTCTTAGCTGCATCTTAAATGACAGGAAGCATTTTTTACAAATGGAGACAAAGATAGGAATATAGTTATCTACTCAACAGTAAACCAACAAGAAATGCAAGAAAGTTACCTTCAAGAAATGGCAATTCTCCTCTACACCAGGCGTATTGAATGTGTTAGGACGAGCTCCCATGGCAATTACAAGGTAGTCAAAGTCCACAACAAATTCTTCTTGTCCATTCAAATTGCTGTTTTGAATAGATCGACAATAAACTTTCTTATTTTGTGCATCAATCTTGAAACATTCGGCTTCCCAGAAATTAATGTCAACATTTTTCTGCTCAATAAAATTTAAAAAAAAAAGCATTGTTATAATACATATTTAAAATGTCAATAACCAGATCCAAATGCGTAACTAAATAATCACTAAGCTAAAATTCAAACAAAATAATACAACTGTAACCCACGAAGCAAAAACTGAAGTTTGTTCCATCATTTATCGATGTGCTCATCTCCTTTAGTCCTTACCTTTCTAACTATGTTTCGAACTGGTTCAACAATGCTGCGAGCTTCCACAGTACCACATGTAACACTTGGCAGCAAAGGGGTGAATGCAAAGTAATTACGAGGTGATATCACCTGAACATCGTATGTGGGATTTTTGAGATTCTTCAAGAAGCTCGTTCCCGCCCAACCGGTTCCAAGGACCACCACCTTCTTCTTCTTAACAGCCGCTTCAGGCGAAGCAACTGCATATGCATCACCCGACACGTTTGCGTTTGCCTCAGCATAAGCAATAAGACCACCACCACTGTAACACCATGCAAATCAACAAAAGCCAAACCACACATGAAAATTTACTTCTTCAACAACTTTTCAGGATTCCTGCTCATATCAATCTGATCTTCTCCTTAAATCTAAATTCCTAAATACTAGGAGATTCAAATAAGAAAATAAAAAAAAAAAACGACTTGCCGTCTTGTTTTAATCTCTGTTTTATGGTTACGCAACCAAAGACTATAGATTCTGTAACAGAGCCTAAGCAGTTTCAAAGAGCTCATACTTGTATCCTCAAATTTGAACTTATTTTTCTAAAGATATTAATTCAGTATTTTTGCTTTTGCTTATTTATTGTCCAAGAAAAATTCTAAATTAATAAATTCTTATAATTTAAATTAGAAAAAAAAAACATATGCTCTGCTTTTTTTTTAAAAAAAAAAATTAAGCAGCGAGAGGTTACCTGACGGTGGAGACGACAATCAACTTAGAAAGCGAAGGATAATCATGGAAAGCTCTAGAAACTCTCTCGAAGAAGTTGTAGCTTCGCATTTTCACGAATCTCCAAAGATGATGAACAACACCGATTGACTATGCGCAACACAGCGAAAGAGAGGTAGCGTTGGCTCTCCAATGTACTAGAAGAATGGTTGGACAGGACAGGAAATAAAGAGAGGCAGAGAAATAAAAGAGTAAATTGAAGAATCCAAAGAGGTGGGAAGCGAGAAGGAAAGAAACGTGCTGTGTTTGAATGCAAGTGCGAGACTCGCTGTCACGTCGCCTCCCCCTCCCGTTTTCTTGGTTCACTTGGCTTGGCGGGCAAGGAACGCGGCACGTGTGTTGCGGGCTGCGAGTTTGGTGACTAGAGCGCTGTACTTTTTTTATTATAACAAAGATTTTGACCTTGTTATTTTCTGTTGATTGGACCGTGCTGAAGTTTCATTACTCCGTGGCCGTTTGATCAGTGATTTTCACCTAATCATCAAACCGAACCTCTAATTAGGACATCAAATACGACGTATATTTAGAATGTGAAACGACTTCGAATATGGGTAAAACTGAAATTATATAACATTAGCCATTCTATATACACTACAATTATAGTTTGATTCAATATTATAATATGATATTCTTGCCTAATATAATGGATTTGAAAAATAAATTCCATAGATTTTTAAGTACAATATAATTTTGAACTTGAATGAGTCTATATTTTAGGGTACTCTATCAAATCCTCCGATAATTATTTATTTCTATTTTTTAATATTGTAATCATAAACTTTACATACCCTCACTATATTTCTATTATAAAAACGATTTGACGATGATATTCACAAAATTTGCGCATTTTTGAACAATTTTAGTGTTAATCTTTTAAGTTATTACGAAAACTAGTAGAATATAAAAGAAAAGATTTAAAAAGTTTGCATATTTGGAAAATTATAGATAAAAGTGGAGAAAAGGTAGATTGACCGAGCAAGCTAACAAATAAGAATAGTTTGCTAATTGAAGGATGGGCGTTTACTTGACGCATTAGAAGCGACTACGTAACATGAGGTCGAAACCGAACGGAAGGTGGTTGCTTTGACATCACGTGATTTGACTTTGAAACCACGCTGGAGATTAATGGTGGCTGCCAAAGTATAGGAGAGTTGTAATTTTGAAAACTCCGCAAAAATTTGCTTGCTTGCCCAATAAATGACATGCGGCGGTCTAGATTTCTAGAAGAATGCTAGTCTCTTTCTGAATTGAGCTGCTGAACTTTGAACAGCCTGGTTCAGTGCTTTTATCGAACATTTCTCACATGGATAACATGGGAATCGTGGGGTCATCCTGAGTTATATTAATTCAATCGTATCTCAACCTATTATTTTTATTATTATTTCTTAATGTGAATGCTTTACGATCTATGACTATGTCCAATTCAAATACAATCTCTTTTATTTATTTAATTTTGTTGCTTTCATCAATTACAGTTGTTTAGCTTGCTTATCAACAAGGATCAAGAAGAAATGATTATTTTTTGTTCATTATTTAGTTATAAATTAGGATTATCTATTTATTTAATTTGCCATATCTCTTAAAGATCCGTTGAGATAGCATATCCATATCAATGAAGGGTGTAGATGTATTAATATATTTTCTATAATCATTAATCACATCTTCGTAAAAATATATATATATATATATATTATAGAGATGAAATAAAGAAAGTATTAACATTGATTAAATTGGTATAAGATGGAGTCATCTTTATATTTTAAGTTTTAACATTATTCTGCATAATATTTTTAGGTGATTACATTAAAACACCTTATATAATTGAGACTAAATGTAAGTTATATAATTAATAGACTTTTAATATGAAGTATAAATATAATAGATACCATCTTAATTATCTAAAATATATTTTTGTCTAATATGTCAAAATATAATGAATTCAATGTGATTTGATAAAGAAACCAATCCCTTACACCGATGATAAATTTAGAGCATAATTAATATTAAATCGATATTAAATCCAGCAATCAAAATGATAAATAATATATTCAAATATTATTTGAAGGTTGGCGCCGCTGTGTGAATGTTATACACAAAGGATCTGGCATGAGATGTAAAATCACTCCTAAAATACATGCGGCATGCTGCCGCGCGTCACTTTCCATCGGGATTAATTACCCTTAATTAATTAGGAAATAGTAATTTAAGGTGGACAAAACACCTTTTAGCTTCGAAAGATATAAATAATTTTTTTTGTCTTTTTTAATTATTAATTGAGAAAGCGAAAGTCATAGCTAGGGTGGATATACTCTGTCTATGAAAAAGAAAATTTAATAGCTCTACGATTGGAGTTGACTATCTTATACCTATAAATTCTAACAACTAATAATTTAACTTTTGTTTTTAATAAAATTAGTACCGTTGGTGTTAACGTGCATGTATCATATTTTGTCCAACTTGTGATGAAACAATAATATTATTTTGATTCCTATTTTACTGTTTCTAAAATTATGATATAGAAAGTATTTGATTTATAATAAATATCTCCTTAGATTAGGATATAGCATCTTGTATCCTAATTAGAATAGGAGAATATTTATTTGTCCTAATCCCTTTAGGAGTTTAATTATATTCCTTCCTATTTTATTTCTCCTAATCCTAATATGATTTTGATTTCGATTTCGATTTTTACAGGATTTCTAGGAGATTTCGTCTAGGCCTCTCCCTATATATACCATGTTATATTTTCGTAACTGGTTAATAGATTAGTTGGCAAGTTGGCTGATTAATTGGTTGATTTGTGAGAGTCCATGTCTCGACATTCCAACAATTAAAGAGAAGAGCTTCAAATGCAAATAGGAATGTCTTTATTGATTTGATTTTTTGAGTATTTGATTCATGTATGAGAGGTAGAAATCATATCTGAGTTATTGATTAGGTCTGTGTGAGTTAGTAGACACTTGGGATAACTTGCGGGTTAAGTGTTTATGTAATTCAACGTCAGACGTTGTTTGTTATGTATAACTTAACACTGTGTTGTTAAGTTATCTGCGACAGAGAGTAAGCAGCGTCACTAAAGTTTAAGATCTTGGCGGGATTTTGTTTTACAAAGATTAGGTAAGTGTGTGAGGGTGAGTCAGCACTGTAAAAGGTCCTAAAAATTATACAAACAAGAACTTAGTGAATTGCAACTCTATAGCTGTCTATGGATGTAGGTTTTATAATCGAACCACGTAAAAATCCTCCTGTGCCGATTTACTTTATAGTTTATTGTTATATTTCTTATAACTGCATACTTCCAGAACTTTCAATTGGTATTAGAGTAGGTTCACTGATAGACAAGTGAAGAAAACGATCAGGTTGATCTGGAAGGATGGAGTTTATTCACAATGAAAGATCCGGAACACAACCACCTATTCTTGATGATAGTAATTACTCATATTGGAAGGTAAGAATGATGATGTCTATCAAATCTCTTGATGATAGGGCATGGACTAGTGTGCTTAAAGGATGGACACCGCCAAAAAAGTTGAATGCTTTTGGTGATTCCGAACCCAAACCTGAGGATGAATGGACTGATGAAGAATACTGACATTCTAGCTGGAATTCAAAGGCTCTTAATGCAATTTTTGCTGCAGTGGACTTAAACAATTTCGGACATATTTCTAGGTACAAAGTGGCCAAAGAAGCATGGGACATACTTGAGGTAAAACATGAAGGTATAGCATTGGTTAAAAGATCTAAATTGATGAGACTTAATTCTTCATTTGAAAATTTAATGATGCATGAAGATGAATCAATTTCTGAGTTTTACTCTAAGATATGTCACATCACAAATTCTGCATGCATGCTTGGAAAAACTTTCATTGATGCAGAAATTGTTAGTAAAATAATTAGGTCTGTCCCAGATAAATTTCAACCTAAAATTTCAGCCATTTAGGAAATTAAAAATACTAATGAGATGAGGGTTGATGAACTGATTGACATTCTCCAAAATTTTGAAATTAATCAAAGTACTAGGAAGCAAAAAGGAAAAAGCATTACATTCAATGTGAAAATTGAAAAATCTGATGATGAAAGTAATGATGAGCTTGATGAAACTGATTCTAAACAGATTGTTTTTCTAACAAGAAATTATGTCAGGTTCATGAAAAGAAATTTCAGGAAAAAGAATCAAGAAAAGCCATCAAACTCAAGTGATGAAAAATTCAGAAAGTTCAACCAGGAGAATGACAAGAAGCCAAAACAACCTGAAAAGAAAGGATATATTCAGTGTTATGAATGTTCTGGTTATGGACATATTCAGTCTGAATGTGCTAATTGATAGGTGTCTATTTATGTATCATTTTCATATCAATTCATCTATATTTCTTTGCTATAATCCTTGGTATTTTTATGTTTTTGTGTGGTTTTGATGTTTGTAGGAGTTTTGGAGGAACTTGCAAAAAGTGAAGTAAAACCCTTCATTTTCACCTCTGCTAGTCAACCATCTTCTCGGATTTAATTGTATTGATATACAATGAACCCGATGACATATTATATACCGTTGGAAAGCTCTCGAAGTCTATTTTCTGGAGAAATTTACGGTTTATAAATCCATTCAGTGTACCAAAAGTTGTAATCAAAACAGTGTGAGAAGTATAGAAATGTAATTCCACAAATCACTGTAGCATGTATAATACGGGACACTGTAGCAGGTTACTGTAGCAGAGTATTTAAACACATTTTAGGGTTTTATTTTGAATAACTTGAAGGGGGGAGAACGTGTTGGAGGCAGCATTTCTGGATTTCTCTCATCCCTTGGAGTTCTTGAAGGAGAAAGAAGGCTTGGAAAGAGGAAGAACTACAATCCTAAGGAGATTCATCTACAAAGGAGATTTTCAAAGGATTTGTTAAGTTTTTCTTTTCCTTTTCAATTCTGAAATTTCTCTGTATTGTATTTATGTTGTGTTTAAACATGTGTAACTGAATCTGAATTGGTTGAGGGTGATTTCAAAGCCCTTGATATGTTTTTTGTGAATTGATTGTGTAAGAAATTGTTATCCAATTCTCTAATTGAAATTGCTTGTATTTTCCCATATCTAATGCTTATGATTGCTTGCTGATTGTATTTGGAATGGCCAACTGAATATAATCTGGTTGTTGTCTATTGCTAGAGTAGAAATCTTGATCCGTAATTGTCTTGAATTTCTAATCCTTAGTAGCAAAATTGTGATCAGAGATTGCAATTGGAGAATACAACCTAAGTTAAATAATCCGAGCTTGTGTGTTTATTGCTTAGATCAACCTATCTTTCTTATCGTAATGCATCCATTGAATTAAATTTAGAGAGCTTGTTCTAGGTTGTTTAATGGATAGAGATTAAATAAAGAGCCTGTTTTATTTAACAACAAAGTAAGGAAAGATTGGGATAGCAGAGCTTATTGTTATCTACGGTTGATAATTTCAATGGTATAATTGGATGACAATTCTACAATTAATTCGTAAATCCGTATCTTGCGACAGAGAATGATCCCTTAACCGGATTTCTGTCATTGATTAATTCTCACTTCAATTAAGTTTGTATTGTGTTATTCTTTATTTGCATTAATATTTCATCTAGTTAATCAATCAACAAAACCCCCCATTTATTCTGTTTTCGCTTTCGAATAACAAATTTAATTAGAATCAATCCTCGTGGGAACGATATCTTACTCATCACTTTATTACTTGTGCGACTAGTATACTTGCTAGTTTTGAACGCATCAAGTTTTTAGCGCCGTTGCCGGGGATTGATTTTCTAATCGATTTGTTGTTTTGTTTTTATTATTAATTCCTATTTTTGTTTGTTTTTCTTTTCTGATTGTTTGTGTTTAGGCGACATAGCAGTAAACTTCCAACAATTCAATAGCCGATTTGAGCCACAATTACATTAGAGTGTAAATGAGGTAAGCACTCAGAACATTGAACAACAACTTTCTTAGCTAACTTCTCTTGTGGAAAACATGGCTGTAGGAGATATGCAGAAATCTTATACATGTGGGGTATATTCTACCATGAAGCATCCAATCGACATGTATCCAACTTTACAAAAAGGAGATATGGAACAAGCCAATGCCATGGGTGGATTTCCAGGACAAACAAGGCAATGGTGTGATCCCTTCTCTAACACTTACAATGTCGGATGGGAAGATCACCCTAATTTCAGTTACTGGAATCATCAACCAATCGCCCCAAATGCCATACCAAATCGGCCATAAGGTTTTAATCAACCTAGAGTGCAGCAACCATTTCAAATGCAACCACCACCAATGCCACAACCAGCACCACAACCAGCTCCAGAAAACTCAGGTATGTCACTCCAGGATATTGTTAATGCACTTGCCACTAACACAATGCAATTCCAGCAGGAAACTGGGGCAAGTATCCAAAACCTGGCAAATCAAATGGGACAATTGGCTACTAGCATGAGCAAATTCGAGGGCCAAGACTCAGAAAAATTATCTTCTCAAACGGTGATCATCCAAGAGAATGCTTGTGATGATCTCTTTGCAAAATGGAGAGCAATTAGATGTCCTGCCAAAGAAATCACAAACTGATGAAGAAGATGACACCATTCCACCATGAACAAGACATCATCCTCTAAGGTAAGTCTTAAAACTGCTATTTCTTCTTATGTTACTCCTCCATCTTTTCCTAGCAGATTGGCAAAATTAAAGAAGGAGGAACAAGAACAAGAAATCCTGGAAACTTCTTACAAAATCGAGGTAAATATACCACTTCTGGATGCTATCGAGCAAGTACCTCGTTATATAAAATATCTCAAGGAGTTATGCACCAACAAGAGAAAGTTAAAGGGAATGAGAAAGTAAGTGTGGGGAAAATGTTTCAGCTGTATTGCAAAGAAAAATTCCTCCAAAATGCAAAGATCCAGGTACGTTCATCATTCCATGCACCAGTGGTAATACCAAGTTTGAAAGAGCTATATTAGATTTAGGAGCATCTATTAATGTCATGCCATATTCTATTTACGCTTCTTTAAATCTTGGACCTTTTGCGAAAACTGGTATTACCATTCAGTTTGCTGATCATTTTAATGCATATCCCAAAAGAGTTATGGAAGATGTGCTTGTGCAGGTGAATCAATTGGTTTTCCCAGCAGACTTCTATGTCCTTAAAATAGAAGATGAGACATCTCCTAATCCAACACCGAATCTTTTAGGGAGACCATTCTCGAAAACTGCTAGAATCAAGATTGATGTTCATGATGGCATTTTCACCATGGAGTTTGATGGCAAAGTGATCTGTTTCAATAATTTCGAGGCAATGAGGTACCCTAGTGACTTGCATTCTGTTTTTGCAGTTGACGTTATTGATTCTTTGCCACAACAATGTTTTGAGTTAACTCGCAAGGATGGATTGGAAATGGCTATTAGTGAGCACATAGGGACAGAAAATTCCAAAGAACCAAGAAGGTTGATACAAATGTCCAAAGAAATGGAGGAAGCTATGGCATGCTTAGATGAGACTATAGCTATAATCACAAACAGGTATGATGTTTCGTACATTGAATTGCCTTTATCTAATGAGAAACTTCTTCCTTCTGTGATGAAAGCCAATACCTTGGAGCTTAAGCTACTTCTAGATTATTTGAGGCAAGTGTTTTTGGGTGAGAATGATTCTTTGCCAGTTATAATAGAAATGGGCCTTGCACCACTACAAGAAGAGAAACTAGTCCAAGTTCTTAAAGATCACAAAATAACTATTGGGTGGACGATTGCTAACATCCAAGGCCCAGCCATATGCATGCAACAATTCTTGTTGGAAAAAGGATCCAAGCCCATTAGAGAAGCACAGCGGAGATTGGACCCTCCCATGATGGAACCAACGTCGGGCTGAGGACGTTAAACCAAGCGCTTATTGGGAGGCAACCCAATGTTTTTGAAAAATAAATAAAAAGAGAAGAAGAAAAGAAGGTAATGATGATCAATTTTTGTGTCTCGAGGAGATTCCTCTCATAGGCTTTATCGAACGTAATTGATCAGGTTTTATCTCTCTTTGCCATCTGTCTCATTTGTTTCTTTGTTTATTTTTGACTTTTGTTTGCTATTGTGTTTTTATTTCTTTTATGCGTTTTTATTTTATTTTCTTTTCTTTCCCTTCCTTTTATTTAATTTGATTATTCTGTACTTCGAACTCTTTTGTGCAACAGCTTGAGGAAACACCCAAACGGGAATTGAAACCATTGCCCGAAGGTTTGAAACGTGCATATCTTGGAGAAGAACAGACTCAATCACATTTTCGGTAATATCTCTCATTTTCTTCTCTCCAATGGATGCCGATATCTTTCTATCGAACCTTCGTAAATATTTCCCTTCACTTCCTCAAAATGCTGTGTTTAAAATTTATAAAGTACGGATGACTAGACTTTAGGCGTTGATGCTCTTAAATGTGCCTGCGGATATCTGATGGCTTATCGAAGTCAAGGTAAGATTGTCCGGTGAGCCTGATATTAATCTATCAAAATACATGCCTGGTCTAGGGAAAAGTTACTACGCCAAGAGGCGAAGAGCGAAGAGGTTACAAGTATGTTATAAATGTGCTAGATGAAATTGTAACCAGACTTGTCGTTCATTAGGATTTGTGTCCAGGAATAGAGAAGATAAACTCTCATTTATTAAGAATTGTTTGAGTAATGAGTCGCTGGATAATATTTTATTAACTCTTGAGTCACATTCTTGTGGACTTGTTCAGCGTGAATTGCTTAATCTATGGACACAATTTCGTGATGAATTGCAGTGTTATAGTCAGGGAATCTGACTAAAAACGACCCTGTTTGACACCGTTCTATAAGTGGATGCGTTCGAAACTAGCAAGTATACTAGTCGCACAAGTAATAAAGTGATAAGTAAGATATCGTTCCACGAGGATTGATTCTAACTGAATTTGTTATTTTGCAACCACAATTAACTAAATGGGGGGGGTTTTGTTGAATGATTAACTAAATGAAATAAGAATGCAAATTAAGAATAACAAAACAGAAGTTAATTTGAATAAAAGATCAATGAGGGAAATCTGGTTAAGGGATCTTTCTCTACCACAAGATATGGATTTGCGAATTAATTGTAGAATTATCATCCAATTACACCATTGAAATTATCAACCGTAGATAACAACAAGCTCTGTTATCCCAATCTTTCCTTACTTTGTTGTTAAATAAAACAGACTCTTTATTTAATCTCTATCATTAAACAACCTAGAACAAGCTCTCTAAATTTAATTCAATGGATGCATTTCGATTAGAAAGATAGGTTGATCTAAGCAATAAACACACAAGCTCGGATTATTTAACTTAGGTTGTATTCTCCAATTGTAATCTCTGATCACAATTTGCTACTAATGATTAGAAATTCAAGACAATTACGGATCAAGATTTCTAGTCTAGCAATAAATCACAACCAGATTATATTCAGTTGGCCACTCAAATACAATCAGCAAGCAATCATAATCATTAAATATGGGAGAATACAAGCAACTTCAATTAGAGAATTGGATAACAATTCCTTACACAATCAACTTACAAAAAACATATCAGGGGCTTTGAAATCACCCTCAACCAATTCAGATTCAGTTACACATGTTTAAGAACGTGGTAAATACAATACAACATGGAGAATTCCAGAAAATGAAAGGGAAGGGAAAAACTTAGCAAATTTGATGTAATTCTCTTTGGATTGTAGTTCTTCCTCTTTCAAGCTTCCTTTCTCCTTCAAGAACTCCAAGAGATGAAAGAATTCCAGAGCTGAAGCCTCCACCACGTTCTCCCCTCTTAAAGTTATCAAAATAAAACCCTAAAATGTGTTTAAATACTCTGCTACAGTAACCTGCTACAGTATCCCGTATTATACATGCCACAGTGATTTGTGGAATTACATTTCTATACTTCTCACACTGTTTTGATTACAACTTTTGGTACACTGAATGGATTTATAAACCGTAAATTTCTCCGGAAAATAGACTTCGAGAGCTTTCCAACGGTATATAATATGTCATCGGGTTCATTGTATATCAATACAATTAAATCCGAGAAGATGGTTGACTAACAGAGTTGAAAATGAAGGGTTTTACTCCATTTTTGTGCAAGTTGCTCCAAAACTCCTACAAACATCAAAACCACACAAAAACATAAAAATACCAAGGAATATAGCAAAGAAACATGGACGAATTGATAGAAAAGTAATACATAAATAGACACCTATCAAATTCCCCCACACTTAGACTTTGCTAGTCCTCGAGCAACTAAAATGATACGAACAAAACTAAACCGAAACAGAATCAGAGAAAAATTAAAACACACCAATGCTTCAACTTGTAAATAGGCCTCAAAGATTGTACTTAATTATAACCCAAGAAATACTTCAAAATAATGCACTTGATCAAGAATTTTATCTCAAAAATTAGTTTCGCTTCACTTCAATTCCTCAAGTGTGTGTGTGTAGAGCCATTCTCACCTAATCACTTGTAAACCGGATGAGTTTATTCATAAAAATGAATCATATTTAATATTGAAGATGTGTGTATAAATGAACTCCATAGGCTTGCTTTTCAGGTCACTCTCCCTAATGTAGACATGCACAACACCAAGGATCAAGTAGGACTTTATTAAGCTTGTAATGTTTGGCTTGGGTGAAGGTATGATAAAGGATAATAATTTGGCTCAAATCACCCACAAACACATAAATCATTTAAGACTATGTAGAGCTCAACCCTATAACACAACTTCATTTCAATTCACCAGGTTACTCCCCCAAACTTATTTAGAACACTCAATCTCTTTTTTTTTTTGTGTAGAAAACAAAAGAAAACTACACCCCCACCCTTTGTTGTTTCATTCTTTTTAAGAACACTTGAGGGTATAGATCTCTTATTCTTCTTCTTTTGTTCTTTTTTTTTCTTTTTCTTTTTTTTTTTATTATTACACTTCCCCTCCCCCACACTTAAACAACACATTGTCCTCAATGTGTAAGTACGTGGACGATAAGTACCGATTGGCTTTTTTTTCTTTTTTTTTTTTCAAACACAATAGAACTCACTTGCATTGCTCATGACACATCCCAACCTCCTCTAACTTCCCAAAACCAGAACATAGCTCAAAATTTTATTGTGAATGATCTACATGCTTATAGGTAAGGGATAAACGTTTGGAACAAATTCATTTTAGGTTAGGAAATCTTTTAGTGAGTTAACAAAGAAAAAGGCTTACAGAGGCTCAAAGGGTAACTAGGGATCAATTTCAGTCAAGGTTGGCTATTAAGGCTCAAACGGTCCAAAGATGGCCTAAATCATTTCCCCAATGTTGCACAGTCTAGGATTTCGCCTCGAGTGACCATCAAGCAAGTTCTAGAATTCATTGAAATCTGAAGAAACATTTAAATTACATAAACTTTCTCTAAGTGAACAAATAACTCGTTGATAATAGCTCAGTGCTCAATGTTGCGCAAGGAATCAAAAGCAAAGCGAAAACCAATAAACATTTCAAGCACACAGATCCATGCATCATTATCATTTTCCAAGAGTTATTCTTAATTCAATCATTATCTTATCATTGACCCACAAAATGCAAGAAAAGAGGTACGTGGCGTTATTACACCTGAGTCAAGATTGTATATTTCAACAA